>JAGKTI010033098.1:0-11751 GCA_018397915.1 Birgus latro | reverse complement strand
ATGGTATCAGTACCTGACTTCAATTTAAGAGGTCCTGGGTTCGATTCCCAGTCAAGGAAAGTAAAAGAAAATTTTTGCACACGCGTTTAATGTGTGTTTCTCTAACGTCTTAAGACACTCGTGTTGTGTCTGGGATAGATGAAAACTGCTCTACCACTTGCCCGAGTTGCGTGGGGCAGCAGTACGATCCTGATGTGTTGTGATTGAAAGACATCCTTCCATCATGGATTTACCTGGTTTCATTAAAAAAATCAGGAGGCCATTGCTTTTATCACGCCGTGGTATAGTGGAATCAGTACCTGACTTCTATTTAAGAGGTCCTGGGTTCGATTCCCAGTCAGGAGAGTATAAGCACCATATTCTCGTGCAAATATATTCTTACATCAAAGCATTCATATTGAAGAGATGAAAATTTTAGGTCATGTACGATGCAGGAGTAGACTGTAGCACCAGTTGAGCAGGGCAGTACTCCCAAGGTGGATGGAAAGCTGATGACAGGGAGAGCTGGAGCTCCCGTTTCATCAGCCCTCGGGACTATTTCCTGACCATCCCCCTTTGCTGAACTTTTTCAGTGTTGCAGTAACACAGAGAGTAGGCCAGCATGCTCTCTGATACAAGTTTCTTTGTCAGCACTAAATTACAAGCACAGTACAAACTACACTTCCTTTTCAAAATTAGAAAAGAAAAATGGTGACTAATAACCGAGCCTCGGAGTCCCCCGGGGGGGGGGACAATAAACCCCCCCACCATCCCCCCCCGCCTCCAGGTGACGACTCAACGAGCTGCCTGGGACCACAGTCTGACACTTCTTAAATTCTGAAACATTCGCGGCCTTTCCTCTAACATTCGCTCTGTTGAACACCACCTCTCCTCCTCTAAACCTCACCTTCTCTTCCTAACAGAGACTCATCTGTCTGAGGCAACTGATAGCAAATCCTTTCCTGTATCCTCTTACTTTCTCTATATTCATTTCAAAGCCAAAAGTGGCTGTTGTGTACATGTACACAACGACTTATCCTGCTCTCGTGTTCCTGAACTTGATTCTTCTGAATTCTCTACTTTCTGGTTTTGGCTTTCCTGTCATTCTCTGACTAAATATATCTGCACTGTTTACTTATCCCCTAATTCTACTATGAAAAATTCTCGACTATCTTACTTCCATGATGAAACAAATTCTATCCATTTCTCCTTTCTCTGATATCTCCATTCTAGGAGATTTCAATGTTTACCACCACCTTTGGCTCTCCTCCCCTTTCACTGATCCACCTAGTGAACAAGCCTACATCTTTTCTATCCTTAATGACCTAGAGCAGCTTGTACAGCACCCTACCTGTATCCCTGACCGCATTGGAGAGAGATCCAACATACGTGACCTCTTCCTTACATCTAATCCTTCTGTTCACACTGTTAATCTTTCCTCTTCGTTGCGCTCCTCCGATCACAACCTTATTACCTTAACCTGACCTATCGCTCCAATATGGCCTGTGGACTCTCCAAAGAAACGCCGCCTGTGGCACTCTGGAGCTGCAGATTCGTAGGCACTTAGGCAATAGTTCTTTCCTTTCCCTGGAACGTGTGCCTTGCACATTATGGAGGTTATTTTCTCGGACATGGAACCATACATTCCCTTCTCATATCCTTTGACTAATGCAAGAAAGCCTTGTTCTAATGCTGTCCGCAACAAGGAGAGGGCCTATAAAAGGTACCAGAGCTAACCCACCCCTGAATCACATCTTTTTTATGTTTCTGCCCCTTCGTGCTAAGTTTGTTCATCACTGCTAAAAATAATTTCATCCGTGCTAAATGCTCTCAACTCTCCAACTCGAATTCTTCTCGCTCCTTCTGGCACCTTGCCAAAAACCTTTCTAACAACTTTACCTCAGCATCCTTCCCTCCCCTTTTTTACTCCGATGGTTCTGTAGCTATTTCTTCCATTGATAAAGCAAATCTCTTCGCTCAGACTGTCTCCTCCAATTCCACCTTAGATGATTCCGGTGCTGTTCTTCCATCACTTCCCCCCTCTGACATCTTCATGGCTAACATTAAAATTTCTTCAGCTGATGTATTTTCTGCCATCACTGGCCTCAGTAGTAACAAGGCATATGGGCCTGATGGAGTCCCTCCTGTTGTCCTCAAGAACTGTGCTTCTGTGCTTACTCCCTGCCTAGGTAAACTCTTTCACCTTTGTCTATCAGCTTGTACCTTTCCTTCATGCTGGAAGTTTGCTGTCATTCAGCCAATCCTAAAGAAGGGTGACCACTCCCAGCCCTCTAACCATCGTTCAGTTGCTTTAACATCCTGTGTCTCAAAAGTTTTCGGGTCAATTCTTAATTGAAAAATTGAAAAAATCTTTCCTGTCAAAACCTTTCTGGTCGTCGGTGTGGGTTCCGTCAGGGACCCACCAATGGTGATCTTCTCACCTACCTTTCAGACTCCTGGTCATCCTCCTTTCGGGACTTTGGCAAAAGCTTTGCCATTGCAATATACATCTCAAAGGCTTTCGATCGGATCTGGCATAAATCTTTAATATCCAAAATGACCTCTTACGGTTTCTATCCTTCTAGCTGTGCCATCATCTATAGCTTTCTTTCTAGTCGTTCTATAGCCGCTGTTGTAGACGGCCATCGTTTTTCCCCTAGACCTGTCAATAGTGGTGTTCCTCAGGGCTCTGTCCTATCACCAACTCTCTTCCTTTTATTCATCAATGTCCTTTTAACCTGTACATCTAACCCTATCCACTCGTATGCTGATGATTCCATCCTGCACCTTTCTATTCGGCTCCCGCAACGTCCGTCTCAGCAGTTGCTTCAACAAACAAGGGATGAGGCTATGGCATACCTAATGTCTGACTTGGCTCGTATCTCTGATTGGGGTAAAAATAATCTTGCTATTTTTAATGCATCAAAAACTCAGTTCGTCCACCTATCAACATTGCAAAGTCTTCCACAGGAGTACCCACTAATGTTTAATAATATCCAGCTCAGTCCTGCATCATCCGGGAACGTGCCTGGGGTTTCATTCACTCGGGACTTGTCTTGGAAAGATCATAATACATCTCTTGTAAAAATCTGCTTCCAAGAGATTAGGTGTGCTAAGCCGATTCCGTACCTTCTTTACCCCTGCACAATTGCTGACTACAAGGATTTTATTCGACCCTGTGTAGAGTACAACTCTCATGTTTGGTGAGGCTCCCCACATACAGCTCTTCTAAATAGGGTGGAGTCAAAGGCTTTTCGTCTTATTAACTCTCCTCCTCTTATTGGCTCCCTCCAACTTCTGTCTCTTCGCCGCACTGCTGCATCTTTATCTCTTTTCTGTCGCTACTTCAGTGGTCACTGCTCCTCTGAACTGTCTGTTTGCATCCCTCCACTTCTACGACGGGCACGCAGCACCCGTCTAGCAACAAACTCTCACCACTTTTCTCTCGAACTATGCAAGAGTTAACATTTCCTCCCAGTCCTGCAATTATGCAACAGGTCAGTTCAGGAACTGTCTCCCTGTGTCTGTATTCCCTACTTCCTATAATTTCCAGTCTTTCACACGCAGCGTGTCCAGGCATCTTGAAACGATCGTACCTTTCATATTGTTTTTTTTTTAAGGAACTGTATGCGGGCCCATGGCCTTTGGTTCCTTCTTCATTGCATAAAAAAAAAAAAATTGCTCACTGATGTTGCTGCTCTTGGTGTCTGCGTATTTTCCCGAGTAGCTACGAACTTTGTCAGCGAAAATCAATAAAGATGTAGCCTCCAGAATGAAAGACAAGGGTATTCTCTGCAACATATCATTATCTGGTCTGACGTTTGGTGGCCCAGTGATGTCACTCCCTAAACTTACCTGTCAACTTTGTTTACTAACTGTACAGTAACGGCAGTGAAGAACTATGATTACAACGGAGAAGCGTGTTGTATTTAAAAAGGGAGTATACTATACTTGGGAATAATCAGTTCGTATACAGAAGAGTTCTTTATTTTTTTTTTATTTTTTAATGAATGAATTAAAAGCAAGAAGCCAAGAGAGAGTCGTCGTTTTTTAAAGACAGGTGAATTAAAGAGCAAAATAAAAATCCACTCTCCAAAGATCTCACAACATAAGTATAATGTAAGGATGACTCAAGTGAGTAGTGGTGCTGTATAGTCGAACACAAAGCATCCGGCGACCATCGCAGAGACTGAACAAATTCTTAGATAATAGCAAGATCAAAAAGACTCGATGATAGGAATGTGTTTAAATCCTGCTTAATTTCTGGCACA
Organism: Birgus latro; assembly: GCA_018397915.1. Lineage (NCBI taxonomy): Eukaryota > Metazoa > Arthropoda > Malacostraca > Decapoda > Coenobitidae > Birgus > Birgus latro. The sequence goes on along the minus strand of JAGKTI010033098.1, from coordinate 7,501 downwards.
TATATAAACAATGTAAACATACGCTATGGCCATATTTTAATGTGATAATTAGTTAAGAAAATTACGTGTAAAGCAGTATCCCCCCGAATAACATTCTTCGTGTAAGCTTCGTATGATTAGGATATATGAGGTTAGGTGAACATAACTCTGTCTTCTCCCTCCTGGAAGTGTTTTTATCCTATATATCTATCTATCCATCCTTCTACCTATATATACCTACAGTATCTATTTATCTATGTGTGTGTGTGTGTGTGTGTGTTCCTCCGAAATATAGGAGGAATCGGGTGTATTGGCTGGGATAGATTAACACTGCTATGTCGTTTGCCGCATTGCGTGGGGCTAAGCAAATATTCAGACGACTCGGAAATATATGTCATCATGTGGGTTCAGGTTGAAAATACTCTCCCATGGCCGATTTATCTGATTCTTCACAGAAGTCAGGTGGTTTGGCGTTTATCACGTCGTGGTATTGCCACACGATGCCTGGCTCCTATCTAAGAGTCCCGGGTTCGGATACCGGCTAGAGCGCTAAAAACGTTCCACATAAGTACGCACGTGTAATTTATGTTTTTCTTTCACCCGCTGTCATTCTGCCCTCTCTCAAGCTGACGTTCCCCTCAGTCATATACGCTTAGTATTTTTCACATGGAAGTAAATGAATCCGATGAGATTCCTTAAATATAAATCTGAGGACAAGAAACACTGAGGTGCATTTCTCACGAATATTACTAAACGATATATTGGAATATTCCTTTCCATGTAGTATTAATAAGACTGTACCTGGCTCTGTGATACATTTGGCTTGATTCTCAATTGTGTTGGTAATAATGGTAACAACACTGTGGCATCATCCTGATATGAATGGATACGCTGCATTAAAATCCAGCCAAAATGTGTGCTGTGGTGCGTTAATGAAGCAAAGTCTGATAGTACAATACAAACCATGGTTTAAGATGGATCTTAAAACACAGCAATCATTATATGCTGAAATTAAATTTATCAGATACTTGTATGAAAACTTACGTTATTTCTTTGTTTTCGTTGTTCGGGAATGATACAATACTAATTCCTCTAGAGCAGTGGTTCTCAACCTTACAACATCCGCGGACCCCGTCTGTTTAGGAAAATATTCCTGGATCCCAAGCTGTTTACGGCCTAGACCAGGGGTTTCATACCTGAATTAAATTAAAGTTTTTTTTTTGGGGGGGGAGGGGGTAATTTTATGGGAAGAATATTAGCACAATCTTCACTGCAGTTTAGCATAATTTTCCCTTCTAAAACAAGGAAGGCAAATTAGAGAGACTCTTTCATAGGGTGGGGTGGGGTGGGAGGAATCAAACAGGACATTACAAAAACTCCAAGTAATATTTCCTCCTTTCTGTTTCACTGAGAGTACGAGACTGTTTTGCAGGCTGTTCAGATGCTTAGCCCGCGATTCATTGGAAAATTACAATGTATATTCCTTAACTAATTTACGAGCCAGCAATATCTTCCCTATTATGTAATCCGTGAGCTAAGCTCCCGTTACACTAACTTGCAGTCCATCACTTATGGAAACACTGACCATGTGAGGTAACAAGCAAGGGAAAGTTGGGAAGTAGGCAGAAAATTACTGGGAATCCAGGTTTTACACCGATAAAGAATAAAATATGCACTGCTATTTCCCTCTGATGCTATAGATAAATCTTTTCTGCAGATAATTTCGGTTGTATTCAAAGGTTTGTTTCCCTTCGCACGCTTTTCCTAGGACGAAACGTCTGTCAACATTGTCCGAAGGCTATAATAGTTTCAGTTGATATTTATTGCCCTATCTGAGCGAGAAACAGAAACCGAATACGGAAATGAATATTCTGTTTACTATGAACATTAGTCTGAAAGTCAATTGGAGTTATTCCGGATACAAGGAGCGCATAACAGACAGACTGACGACACTCAGTAGTTTTCCTTAGCCATTTTATGGACACTGGTATTTCTCTGCGGACCCTTTGGCTTCGCCGGACCCCTGGTTAAGAAACGTTGTTCAAGATTTTTATGTTCTGTTAATACTGATTAAGAAAGCTTAAAATGGTCATCTCTTCCAAAAGAATGCAAGTTATAACAAGAGATGAACACTAGAATTTGTTGCTAGTTACGAAGAAGTGCCGGTGAAAGGTTGCAGGGCAGTGGTACTGTCTTATTCTGCAGAAAAAGGCTGTAAAAGGAGGAAAATCTCCTCCATGTTAAAGTGAATAAACTATAGATCGCACGATGATTCCAATACACACGTTCTTTCACATTCCTTTGTTCACCAGAACACAATGGAGGGAGTGATTACGCAAGACTTGGCCATGCGGGCTGAGAGAGCCCTGATCGTGTGGCTATGGCTGGGAGGCGCATCTGCCAGATACATTTCCTACCACACCGGAGCCAGTCTGTCCACTGTATACCGCTGGTTGCATCGCTGGATAAGACTAAATTCACTGCCGACGGCACCACTCAAGAAAAAACGTTCAGTTCCATGGTGGAGGGGAAAGTACTCATTTCTAACAATGACAGTCCAAAACACGCCAAAAACCATGGAAATCCATCCAGAAATTTTTCGAAGACAATCATGTTCAGTTCTACATGACATTACTCAAGAGTATGGCCATCATTTAGGTGTACCATTTATGAAAAAATAATGCTCTCATTACCGAAGCCAGCTTATCGCGGCGTTAATACTTAAAACTGGTAATTACAAGATTTGTTAGTACTGACCACCAGTATATATAAGGAAAAAGTTTGCAGCGTCAACTTACCGAATATTTAAACTGGCTGATACTTTCCTTGGTCTTAATAAAATAATGCCATACAGATCGCATAATTCATTCCCATAAATAGATGTATTTTAATAAGGTTTACTAGGCAGGGCAGTGTATGTTGGAGCGTCTCTAATGGGGAAGGATAAGGTGTAATTTTCTGCACTGTTGTTTACTGATGATATTGCACTGTCAAGTGAAACTGAATATGGACTTGGTGAGTTTAAGAGAATTTTAAGGAAACGAAAACTAAAGATGAATGTAAATAGGAGTATAGTTATGGTCTTTGAGCGAAAAAAAAAAAAAAAAGTCACAATAAACACAATGCGGCTGGATGGTGAGGAAATGGAGGATGTGAGTGCAATCGCGTACTTAGGTAGCGACATGAGTAAAGATGGATGTTTAGAGGATACGTTCTTGAAAGGGTACATCAGGCTAGAAAAACTGCTGATTCATTGAAAGCATTGATAAGGAATAGTGAAGTGGGCATGGAAGTTAAAAATATCTGCATAGCAGTATTGTGATTCCCACTCTCACATACGCAAATTCACGACACACTTTCCACTGGATGGCTCAGTACCTCAATATTATGAGTATTGTGACTTTGTTAATATGCAAATATATGACCCATCTCTACAGTTTGTCAGATGTTACAGCTGTTATCGGTAATTGGGAGTTACTCTTGTGTCCTATGTAGTATCATCATGGATGAAGACTGATATCGCAGAGTAGGGATAGGCCAATGTTGCTCTTTAGTTTATCACCAATAAATATGAAGTTTAACAGTAATGATGGCCTCTATGGTTCTCATTAATATCTTTATGACATGGCACCGATGTAAAATAAAGGTGGATCTATTTGACCCAGGTTTATGTTACCGTTTTATATATGACGTGTTTGGCTACTGATTTTACATATTGCCATTGGTTATTAGTTATATTTAAGTTCACAATCAGCAACTGTCGTATGCCCCAAGCATTCCTTCACAAATCCTCGAGCCAGTAATAGTGGAAGAAACTTGTAATGTCAGCAGTTATCCAGTCTAAGCACGTACAGTACATAATACATTAACTATGCCATAAGTTACAGAAATCGCTTGTATTAAATGCAAACACACACTATCTTCAGTGTGTTTTGTTATGCCAAACAACCGAGTAGCATTCACATAGTCTGAAATTGACAGGATAAAGATAAATTCAAGAACCATTGCCCTGTTCATGGACAGCAGCTCCTGAGCCACACATCTTAGCTGTGTTCGAACATGGAGGTGTTGGCCTGGCTGAGAACCGTACAGTCGGGCAATTAGACATTTTTTTTTTTTTTTTTTTAAATGAGATATGTTTTTAATGTATATTGCTAGGGCAGCCTTTTGGATATGGTAGAATGTTGTTTGATAATTCAAGTGGGAGCAGTTAAACGATATATATGGGTGTCCATTTGCCCCAACAAAAATGGGTAACTGGGCTCGTCACTTTTTTTTTTTTTTTCATTTTATGGGCTCTTACACCTACTTAAGGGCTCTTACACCTAATTAAAAATACTTTTGAGGTTTTATTACTACTGAATAGGCACTGCTGTAAATATTCAATAACATCTACTTGTAAAGAAAATGTATTGGTACAAAAAATTATTAAAAAATCTTACAAAAAATGAACTCTATATTTAATAACCTTAACTCGCATTAGAAAACACCTGTAAACACCATACATTCACCGTATGATCATATTATTCATCTCAGAAATACAGAAATGCAGTTTATCCTTCACTATCATCGGCTTAGGTAAGCACTAGACAATACTATTCACTCCCGTTGGATAAATGTCCTTGACCTGCGGTTCTTTGAAATAGTAGTACTCAGTTCCTAACACATTACAGTCAAGCCTAAAATACTTGACAGTGTACTCTCCAATCTCTTCTTCACTTAACACTTTCCCTACAAAATGATAATCTGTGTTAGTTGTCTTGCCAGGAAGTCTAACAATCACATAGGTGCCCTCTTCTGTGTTCATGGTCCTGCTTTCTTTTTCTTCCCTTTCCTCTTCCTCAGCACCCTCTAACGGTAGTGGCATCTCCTCTGTTTCTCCATCTAAACTTTCGCTCAATGATTCTATTTCCACCGAGCTACTGGTTCTGTTCGAGTCTTCGATGGGGAGTTTCCATTTGCAGCTTGCTTTTTTTGACTTGCTTCTGAGGGGGAACCGTGCTAATGTCATCAATAGAGACACTTCTGCCAGGCTCAACGTGGACGACCCTTCCTCGCCGGAAAGGCCCTAATTTACTAGCAGATGCCTCTCTCATCTCTGAGAGCCTCTGCGTGATCAAAAGGCTGACTAAGTGCTGGGCTAATGGAGAGGCTTCAGCCTTAGTCATTTTAACGATGACTTTCTGACTGTTGAGTGAGTAGACACCAGTTGTCTTGAAGCTGTTGATTGAATATTCAGCCTTGTCTTCCAAATATTCCAGAAGTGAATACAACAACCGTGGAAAATGGTTCTTCAGCATAGTAGTGTAGTCCTTGCCATCGGTCTTTTTCCACTCCGTCAAAACCTTCCACCACTCGGCCTTCATCGGTCCATAGACAGCCACGTCCAGGGGCTGGAGGAGATGTGTGCTGCTGTTTGGTGGCAAGAGGACCATCCGTATGTTGTTGTTTTCACATATTTCGATTAAATCTGCAGAAATATGTGAAAAGAGGTTGTTGTCAATGAGAACTTACGGTGATTCATTACCCAGGTGCTGGAAATAAGGAACAGCAAGCCTCTCCAGCTAGTCCTTAACCCATGGATTGTGCAATTACCTTCTTTTTTTTTCTCACCCCGTGCTGTGCAAAAATGAAGGATTTTTTATTTTTGTTTTTGTATATTACAACCTTGAAGATAAACATCCAGGGCATCATCTGGTGAAAAAAAAAAAAATACTCTCTCCATATGTCGTCTACAAAGCAGAACGATTGATGGACTCTTGGGTGCTTGGCGGACCCATCAACACTGGTTCGATGGATATTGCTTTAACCCGTGGGTTGCGAGCCACAGCTCAGGCTGGGTAGCGTCGTGTTGTGATGTAGTGTTGGGATGTAGTGTGTGGCATAGCTTCCCTTAGGTTATTCTGTGACCGTCATATGATTCTCTTTTACCACTCTCTTGCGAAACTTCTTTGTCTCCTTGTCTTGCTCCAGCACAAGCATATCACCTCGTCTTCCATCAACAAACACTCCTTTGACATCACTTCCAGCTAACTGTTGTTGAGCCTCACTTGTTGCTACTCGCATAATCTTGTCTCTCGCTCTGAAAACTTTTTTTGGCGTCACAGCACAAATACTTCTTGCTTGCAGGCAAAAGTCCACCCCGTATCAGATCTGATGTGGCGCCATTGAAAATTCCCACTGTTGCAGCTGATGAGACACAGAATCTCAAAGAACACTCCGCTGTTCCATTAATGTCGAGATAGTTTCTCCGACTTTCTTTCATTGTAAGAACTTGCTCTTCCCCAATTTTCTCCTTTTCTTCACATTCCATTTCAATGTCCATACTCTGATCTTCTGCAATAACATATGCATCAACGGTTGTCATCAACATCACTGAGTCATTAGCAACGGGTATCTGTCTCTTTCTTCTCGCTGTTTTTGCATGACCTCATCATAAGTTTTTGTCCTTTTAATCGTCTTCCTTTGCCTGGCTGTCTCTTCGGCGTCCACGGCGCCTATCATGTAAGCAGATGTGCTATTTTGCTTTTCCCTTTGGAGCCTCAACCATCGCATATCTAAATGAGGAAGCTTTTGCTCCCTGGCGCAGATACAGAGACAGTGTGCCTCAGCCGGACAGCCCTGTTTACATGAAGCTGCTTCCTCACTACACAAAAGAATAGGACACCTGCATTTAGTTATGTCAACGAGAGAATGAAGCTTCTTCCATTCATCGACCTCTGCTTTCTTTTTGCCTTACCTCTAGACTTGTCAGAAAAGGCGCTCCATGCCCTTTCAAGCCTCTGGATAACTGACTACGTTCTCATGAACACAGGTTCTTTGAAGAGATGGTTGGACCTACTCCAGGCATCAGTCACTCCATCAGCCACATTTTCAAAAATTTGTTTCAGATGAATATTTTTTCTGTCATGATCATGGAGAATAATATTGGCCTATTGGATTTTAATATCTCTTCTCAGACAGCCCCTGAGCGTTGGGATTTCTGTCAATGTGAAACTAGCAGGACCTCCAAGATAGCTGTTCAGTGAATAAGCTACTGACCGTCTGGTGTTCTTGACACCACAGCTGGACCCATCCATCCGTTCTCTCTGTGATGAAAAAAATGCTAGCAGCAATAGTTGTCAGATATACCAGTGGATAGATGCTTCCAACTCGAGAGCAGTATTATATTATGTAAACAATAGAGTCACAACTCCAATACAGAAAATACACTTTCCATAGGCAGTCAAACGAATGAACAAAACGGTTGGTGAAATGGCAGATATATGTAATCCAACTAATTTTCAACACAAGTATAAAAGGAGACAAGAATATAGTACGATTCAACTGTTGAGGTAATCAATACACAGCGACAATTCAGATTCGATGGATGGCATGTTTTGTCATATTTTCAAATGGGTTTCCCGGTAGCTAAATTGATTTTTTTCAACGATTTGATGATTGAAATGAGATCAACACATATGGATGCACTAAATAAGTGACCTGCTATCGCAAAATGTAATTGTCAGAAAATATGACATAC
>JAGKTI010033096.1:0-11753 GCA_018397915.1 Birgus latro | reverse complement strand
AATGTCCCCTCTCCTCCCTCCCTTCAGGAACACCAACCGCTACGTGCACCAGCCGGGCCGCATCGAGGACTACGTGCCGGGATACTCATCGCTCTCGGAGAAGGAGCTCAAGAGGGTCAGTACCAGGGTGAAATGTATAGTATTCAGTAGTACAAGAAGAATCAGCAGTAGTCTGGAGTTGTAGTAGGAGAAACATGTGCAGAATGAAAAGTAGGTACTGTAAGAAATTAAGCTCAAGAGGGTCAGTACCAGAATAGATGTAGTGAACAGTGGCAGTGGTAGTAGCAGTACTGGTAGCGGTATACTAGGGACGGATGAAGAGTGGACAGTAGCATCTGCACTAGCCTGATCTGTAGATTGTGTAGAATGAGCAGAAAGGGGACAACAGGAGAGGCAGGAAATGTATAATTAGCAGTAACAGACAGGAAGATTTAGAATGAGCAGTTGGCAGAAACAAGAGAAGGGCAGTATATGCAGAAATAAAAAAAGAATACACAGAAATTAAATTTATACTGAACTGTACCTGTAACATGAAGAAACTGTAACAGGGGCAGTGCAAATAATAGGAGTTATTTAGCCTATATGACTTGGTACTGTATGAATGGGATTGGCAGTTAAGGAATCAGGGAATAAAGGAATCACGATGAACTGCTGGTGTAGAATGATATTAGCATGTACAGAAGCAATGTCATCAAGTATAGAATGAGACAGGCATCAATCTGACCCCCTTCCCCCTCAAATGAAAAAGCAAGATGTGAAAAATAAATGAGAGAGAGAGAGAGAGAGAGAGAGAAATTGGCTCCAACTGGAAAGACACGTAGATAAAAGCCACAGTAACACTAACTTAAGTGTTAGTTAACAGCCTAGTTAAATGTATTAGTGGCTCTGTTATTGTTACCATTTACTGTATGTGCACCATTGGTTTGTCTATTGACTTCATTCACACATTTGTTTCATCTTGTTTACTCACCTTATACATGCTGTTTTTCTTGTTCACATGATCACATCCGCTTATCCCATATTATTCATCGGCTGACCACCTTCATGGCATAATCTGTTATCCCATTAACATACCTGTTCATCATAGGTAAAGATTCTGTAACCAAGCCAGTCTGTGATGCTCTGCTGCACTGTGACAATCATTCGATAACCGAGTTTTCAAGGTCTGGACTTTTTTTTTACAACTTTTTTACAACTTTCACAGCCCAATCAAAACTGGCATAATTCTGCAGTCCATGGAAAATATGGCAAGCGAGGACGCTAATAGAATGTCAAATTATTATATAAACTTTTAAAAACATCCGAACTACATTTCCGATTTTTGTATGCAACTGAATGTGTAAAGTGGAAATATTGTTTGTGCAGTTTTCAGCCTACTAAACCTAACCTAACCTGGTCTGGAATTAGACCTACTTCCCAGTGTGCAGGATAACCTAACTTCGAACTTTTTTAAAAAAACGGCGTAAACTAGGGTTATATCTGATTAGGAATGGCATGGCAAAGTACTTCCTACTGTGGTAATTCTGAAAACACAATTTTCTTTCCACAAACGTTTATATTTTTTCCACAAACGCTTACATTTTCTTTCCACAAACGTTTAATACTATTCATATGTAACTTACACTCGTTCTGCAGGCTGTGAATTTTTCATTTATTGTTTTGTGATCACATCCCATGGACTCCCACGCATATTATGCCATCTACACAATTCATTGTGAATGTAAGATACCGTGCTGTTACCATCAGTGACTTATTGCAGCTGTCTCCACCCTTATTTCGAATGAATCTCTGCAAATACCCGCATTTTCAGCAAGTATGCCCACAAATTCTCAACTTGTCTTCCACATTTCCTCTTCCTAATTTTGCACTTCATATAGCCCATTCCACGTATTCAAATGCGAGCACAAATTCCTATGGATATTCATGAAGTCTGGGTACAGAGCTGTTTAAAAAAAAAATGATTTTGAGAGGTTACATATTAAGTTTAAATACGTGGAACACATTACCTCTTGTGTAAACTGCACAAACACTGGCTTCTTTGTAAGTCTGTCTTCCCTATTAGATTTTGTTCGCTAGATAGTTTCACATGATAAACTATTCGTGAAAAAATACAGCCACCGTCAAGCAATAACCGTCCGCATAACGCGGAGCAATACACCACTCGCCAACAGACCCTTCTTGTAATCAGGACTATATGTGAGTCTTGCTTACTGTTATTTGCAAAACGTTCAAACTTAATAATTTTGCTTACGTCCGATCATGACAGCACAGGTACTCAATCAGTTTACAGATGTTATTACAGGTGCTCCAAAGTTATGAAAATAAGACTAAGCGCAGTTAGCACATGAATTTTTTAGGTTTCCTAAGGGCTGCCTAATTACACCAATCTAGTAGTCCTCCGCTGCGGTGTATTTATCAATCATATGAGTACAAATATGAGTAGTCTCACGCAGAGCCTTTCAGTATCAGCTAATTAAGTCTAAAATAATCGAACTCAGCCTAACACATAAAACAAAAATACTATATCTAGTTATGCAAGCGAATAGCGGCGCTTAAGTACACCGCGGTGGATAACTTATCTGCGAGTTGCAGCCCTTGGCGGGAGATTTGACATCATGTAAAAAATACGCCTACGTTATTTATTTAGTCTGAGGCAAGTAACTCCACCAAGCTACTACTATTACCGGGTAATTTTATTTAGCAATTTTAAAAATAATGAACCTGCCACAAAATCAGAAAACCTCGTATCGTAGATTATGCTGGTTATAAATGACATTACAATTCACGAAAATCAATGACGAATTGTGCTCGTGATTCACTGCGCAGGACCTAGCAGGATATTTTCTTCACCTCCATTCGCTTTTTCAGTGCCACCAATCTGGTCCTGTTTCTCAGGCGCTTCCACTGTTACTTGTTTGTCTGGATCTTAACTAATTCCCAAGACGGCAAGGTTCAATGAGGAGGTACGGTGCTCACAGTGTTCCTATACCATTATGGTCATACTAATAATGATCATGTAATGGTATGTACTACTCAATACACTTGCCATCCCTGACAAATGTGAGTGGAAGCAGAAACAGAGGGATGAATACACTGAGCTCTATAATATGGGATGGCTATCTCCGCAGCGAGGGTGAAGCCTTGGCCGCCATATTGAAACTCCTCCACTCGTCGCCTCCACAATGGTAATGCAACTGGATCCACTGTTCTTACCTTGCTTTTTCCGTTTCGCTTTTGCTTACGTAAGCTAAGCAGAGGGCCATGGCACTATATTTTCCGAATTCACCGGCTGATTTCAAAAGACGTGGGCGTCGGTGGTGTAGATAAACATCAGCGCCGCCCTGGGCCCCTGGCGGCTGTTACGCAAACTACGTGGTACTACCACTCCATACTATAAAGCTCAGTGGATGAATATCATCATCTTAACCCTTTCAATCCAATAAGGTACTTTTCACTTCATTCTTTTAACTCCAGGCGGCTTTGTTAAGGTTTAGAGAGACCCTTTGGAGTTGTCACTCCAGTGATCCCTTCTCAAACTGATTAATCTCATAACGAATAAAATCATCTAATTGTAGCAAGAATACAACTCAAAAGACCGGACTGACAAACAAAATGTAACGACCGTGAATGCAGCCTTGTTCAAAGCTAACCATGCTCAAAAACTTCACTGACAAAACTTCTACAAACCATTTTTTAAGGGAGAGAATTCGGATAGCCTAACAAGTGGCCAAGCCAAATTTAAAACTAATGTTTCCAAAATTACATATTTAATAACATTCTTTTTTTTTGGGGGGGAGGGGGAGGGCGATTAGTAAAGATGTCACTTTCTCAAGTTACTTAACAATTTTATTATACTGTTCTACATACCGACTTTGACTGTTCGTCTCCTTCAGACAGTGCACATCTTACCATTCTCCGATAACTCGCCGTGTTTTTGTAAGTATTCCAAAATATTTTCGTCTTTGCTTTGAAAACCGTGAATGCTCAACCACCACGCACGAAGGCTACTTGCAAACTGACCGGCAACGACTCCGCGAGCATAACGATTGGCGGGAAAGGATAAGCCAAGTAGTGCATCTGCATAAAAGGAGAGTAGTGATTGGCTGATAACAAAAGACTCGTTGATATGTGGCTGCAACGGGGGCTTTCAATGACGTCAACAAAGTATACAAGTACGGCACGCACTGGCCAGAGATAACGAACCAGGATCGGTTAGGAGTCACGCAAACTGATGGTTACAGATCCCAGTGTCTTCCCAGTATTGTCGTTACCATGTTAAAACTCGAGATGTGACATAGGAGTAAAACATAAAAAAATCCAACAGATTTATTGACATGGTTATATGCAAAGACAAAAACAATTTCGTAGTATGTATCAGCCACAAGCTGGGCTTATTCGATCACTTCCTTTCATTGCATCTGAGTCTCACACACTGATTCATCTCTTACCTTAACTACTCACCATGTCTAATACTCACCGTCAAATTTGTCTATTACTCATTTACTCTGCTGTTCACCTAATTCATCTAGTACCACGTTCTTGTTGGTATAAGACATTCTGTAGCACTTCTTACTATGGGCCTTGCCTTGCATGCTATCCATAGCTTGACACTCGAGGAAAGTTCCGCGTCTACACACTCTCCACCATTTCGAACCAACAAATGTTGGATATTGAAACAAATCATAGTGAAGTACTAGCCAGCAACGAACCTGTGTTCGGACCTGTGTTGAGAGGGGTGGGGAGAGAAGGAGAGGTATACGCCATCAACTTCCCTAACCCTCCTCATCCCATAAGATCTCCCATCTCACATACAGTTTGCAGATGAATGAGTTTCTGGCTACCGCTTCGCTAGCGCTTGTCTCACATTTAGATGCTCATGCTCAAACTGCTGGACAAAGTGTTAACGTAGAACATTTATCGAAAGTTCCATAGTTTACAGTATGTGGAACAATTTACAAGAGGATATTATCTCTTTGGCTGTTAAGACACACCCAGCTGAATAAAATCGTGTGGATTTAGTTGAAATATAATATTATAAACTGCCAACCAAAACAGGGTTAATGATACCAGTATTAACTTTGTCGGGCTCCCATGATTCATCTAAGTAAAATGCAGAAATCTGACATTAGTCAGGGTAGGATATTAGAAGTGCGCCGACTATGAGATAATTATTGGTGACAGTGTTAACACTCAGGTTCCTATGACCCATTTTCAGTCGAATAAAATACTCGTATAGTCCGGTGTTAGCTAGAACACAAGCTGTGGTGATCATAACAAGTTTAAGGCATATTAGGTAAGATAACTCGCTAAGGAAGAAGTGATACGAAGGCCTTGAATCAATGAGAATATGGCCCTATAATCCACTCCAGATCTCTGTTCCTAACCTGTTCATCTATTTTACTTAAAGTTTCATCCGATTTACAAGTCTCATTCACTTTCACACATTTACAGTACCCACCAATTCACCCATTAAATTTACCTGTTCACACACATTTTCTTATCCACTTACAGTACTTTTTTTTGCCTCCCTCGCTTGTTTACAACATTTGCTCACTTTTCCCGCATCTCGTAGCGCGCGCGTCACCCCATTTAACCATGATCACTCCATTTCCTTACCCATCTTGTTCACATTATATACTCATTTCACCCCACTCATTCATCTATTCACTCCATTGACTCACCTGTCCAACTCAATCACACATCTATTCACCCTATTTATTCATCTATTCACCGCATTTACTCATCTCTTCACCCTCATTCACTAATCTATTCACCCCATCCAATCATCTCTTCACCCCATTTGCTCATCTATTCACCTGTTTTTTTATTTGTTTCTCTTTCATGTGCAGTACCCGGAAACAGACGTGAAGTTAGAGGTTGGTTGTTTCATTTGTTTATGTATCTCTTCTCTCCACTTTGGTTTCTCCTCAGTTTTCATCTTTTCTAGATTTCATGCCACTTTTTTTTTTCTTAATTTTATTACTTTTTACTTGGTCTGTCGGGCTTTGTGGTTTTCAGTCTCTTCTGCTATTGTCTTCTTTTCCGTTTTCAGATTTTCTTCACACTTACAGGCAGTTTTCTGTTCTCTTTTATATCTGTGTATATGTATATCTATCACTATGTCGCTCTATCTTCTGTCTATCAATCAGTCTGCGACTAACTGCTTTTTATCTCTTACCCTTTGACTCAAATTCAGGGACGGCACATAATCAGTGCCGAAACTCGACCTGTCTTGTACTTCAGAGGCCCTATTTATAAATGATCTTAACATTATTATTATTATTATTATTATTATTATTATTATTATTATTACGATCAAGAAGACTCTTTAAGCCAACTATTATCAACTAACTTTTTGTTCGTCGTATTTGGTCACTTCCATATTCTCTTTTACCTGAGTGTGAAATGTTTCATAGCTGCATGAGTGGCAAGTGTATAATTTTACAATACAGTGATTTATATAAAAATTGCCTTAAGAGATTTTATAAATATGGCCCAAAGTGTCTAGTAAGCCATACAACTAAAAAAATAAAAATAAATAAATAACAATTATTAATATTAACGCTGAATTGTCTTTGAATTATTAACTCATCTATAATAAGATATTAGTTCGTTTCTAGTGACATATACGATTTAAACAATAACACATTAATGTTAACGCAGAATAATTTTTTTGTTATTAACTCCTGTTGCTGTTATAAGTAACTGAGCTTTGTAACTCTTAGAAACGACGGAGTGTCACAGTGTTTACTGTCGTAGTTTAACGTAATGAAACCTATATACTCAGTACACGTATTCATATCCATGCATTCAGTTGAATTATACATAAGACATCTCTGCATACTTTTACTGATACAAACAATACACCTAATACATGATGAACCTATGAATACAGTGATATTACAGTAGGTATAGCAATACGCCTATTTACCTGCCTTTTTGATAATTCAGTTTCTGTAACATAAATAATTATGCTTAAGTTATGAATAATCAAAAATACAAGCAACTTTGGGTCACTGCTTGCGTTAAAAGTGTGGTAAAAAAAACGACCTTTATATATGTCAATGACTCTGATATGAAGTCTATCAAATACAAAATATTTTGCTAGCATTAATGGAAAGTAACTTATTTATATTAAAACGTCTTTATATGACTTTCATAATCCTGAAATACTTTTCATTTTCTCAGCAATATATAACAGACGGCATTTTCATCTTTTAATTCAAGAAGATTGTTTTTCATTTAATGTCTCTAACAAGGCTGCTCATTTTTACCTGTTTCACTCCTTGCCCCTGCCCCTACCCAGTCACTGTCCCAGGAGCCCCCAGCGAGCTCAGCCAACCACCGCATCGGTTCGCAGATGTCCATGACCCAGTGAGTACCCACCATACTCTGCCTTGTACCGCTAGTGACAGTACCATTATATATTAGGTACAGTCGTGAATTATAGTTTCTACTCACCCTTTTATCCCAACACTGACCTGGAAGGAAGTCAGAGCCAGGGTGTCACATCGAACAACTTACTGGTATTTAAAAGCAAGAGTGACAGTGACATTGCGCACTGTTCCTCGTGCAGTTTCAGCAAGCTTCCAGCTAGTGTCTTAACAATGGACAACAGGTCATCGTTCGAGATAAATCCCTGACTAGTACTGTACGACTTAGCCAGCGGCGTGCTTAGAAGGCGAGCAGAAACTGTGGTTCACGAGCGTACGCCAGTGATTGTGCCAGAATTTGCCTCCTTAGTGCGTGTATAATAAGTCGAGATGGAAAAGATGGCTGTTGTGTTTTTTGCTCCACATCGTGCTTGTGCAGAACACGTCAGCCGTTGAACTTTACGAGGCTTAGCCTAGTATCTGAACGTTTGAGGAAAAAAAAAATAGTTGTACAAATGCCCTGAGCCATCTCTGTTTTGGTAACATACTCGTATTCAACATTACTTCACCAGCTGGCCTCTACAGAGAGTAGAACACTACAGTAGATACCGTTTTTTAGTCATGAATGTTAATGGTCGCCAAAAATACCTCCTAACCCAATGAGGCTGGGGATTCCCCTCTGCTACATACACTGTCCAGAGTTATCAAATATTTAATCTCAAAAATGAAACATAAGCTTCAAAGAGTAAGCCGTGGCAACCACAGAATGGTTAATTAAATCTCAAAAATTGCAATTCAGCCTACTGAAACTGTGACGTCTCTATAGGATGTTGAAAGAAGCCGTGGAAGGCGTGAAAATAAAAGGAAAATTTTTACAATAGGCAGAAAAACATTCAAATGCAGCGTACGAAAAACACATATCGAAAATAATTTTTTACTTTTGGTACATATTCCAATTATCAATACCCAACCAAAAAAGAGACGGCTCTTGGCTCTTATCATATAACACAAACTCTCTCTCTCTCTCTCTCTCTCTCTCTCTCTCTCGTGTCCTGCCAGCTTACCTTGCCTTTGTACCGCAGTGCCCTAAAGGAATCCGGCTACGAGAGCGACAGTACCCTAGTTTTCAAGAAGCGGGAAGACGCACGCCGCCAGGCANNNNACTCTCTCTCTCTCTCTCTCTCTCTCTCTCTCTCTCGTGTCCTGCCAGCTTACCTTGCCTTTGTACCGCAGTGCCCTAAAGGAATCCGGCTACGAGAGCGACAGTACCCTAGTTTTCAAGAAGCGGGAAGACGCACGCCGCCAGGCACCTGACCCCAGAAAGACCAGTCAAGTGTACCGCCAGGTGAGCTATTTTAACGCTTTTGATTAGTTACGTGAGAGTAACGACAGTATACTTAGCCTCCTCAGTCCGAGAGGCCTCTTCTGAACCGAATGAATCATCTGAGGGAGGCCACCCTGAAACAAGGAAGTCATTGTTGTGGTTATTACCTAAAACTGCTTCACATGGGATTTTGTACGAAGTCCCTTCCTTTATCTAAAGCCGTGAAACATACAAATACCATTTTTAACTAGAAAGTACTCAGAGAGCTCACACCTCCGCCAATGCCACTGCAGGATCCGAATCCAGATCCAGATCCGTCCCAAAATTAAATCAATTTCTTCTTGGACCATGCCCCACCCTTCCACAACATTCTATTGAACTTTTCTGAGAACTTTTGGAGATATCGTCTGGACAAGCAGACAGACAAGCAAACATAAGTGAATACATACCCTCCTCCAACTTCGTTGGCGGAGGTAAATATATGATTGTAGGATCCTAGCCTATGTTTGCTCTGCCCTGCATTATTTAATTAAGATCTATGGTTATCTCTGACCCTGCAACTCAAGACGGGGATTTTAAGTTTTGATTAATTACAGTATTCTTATTCTGTGGTACCTGTTGTCATAGTTATGACAGAGTAGAATGGAAAATTGTTTCACTTTTTTGTTATACACTTATTTTACTGCATAGTGCTGAGAGGTTTCTGAGTTCTTCCTGAAAAAGAATGTGAAAATTGTTTAGGCACTTGGAAAAAGTTGCGTTCACTATAACCTAAGTGTACCGTAATGTATACTTTTCTCTTGAGAGGCTTACTTTCAGCTACTTTAGTAATTAAACTTTGTGGTTTTTTCATTCTAACGACAGACGATGATGTTAATATAATGAAATTATTTTCCCAGCACTCAGTGGGTATGAAGTCTTAATACGTCTCTGCAATTTATTTCTGACTAGTCACTAATCCGTCATAATAACCTGCCTTCCTGTTACCTATAATAATTGACATTGTTGTCGGCAGATCCAGAGAGGAGGTGACATCCCACTGTCCGGCCTTCAGAAACCCAACCCACCCCGCCCCAAAGGTAGGTCCGCTCAGCTAAACTGGGTAAAAGCTAGATTAGGCTTCACTTGGCTAGGGTAGGGTAAGACACAGATAGGGTAGGGTAGGATAGCCCTGTCCTGTGATGCCAGTGCTAACAGTTATTTCGAGTTTGAGTTTAAAACATCGAGTTAACATTTTTTCACCTTAATTTTTGTAGGAATGTTCTGTTTGTGTCTCGAGTTTTATTTTGAAAGTGTCCAGTTCACCCCTTTTCACCTCACCATTTGAGTTTAGTAGAAATGTTTAGTCTGTGTTTACTTGAGTTTCACTTGCAAGTACTGGATCCTTTGAAATATCATCTTTCATCATGACGAAATGGTTCCCATCTGACTAATGACTTGTCTAACCCTGATATATTTAGTTTTTTTTATTGCAAGTTTGTCATTGTATTGTACGTGTATTATTTATTTAAATTAAAGTGTTGTGTGTGACATTAAGAGTAACTTAATCAATATGAACGTGTATGTCACCTGTTATTATTTTTCTCCCCACAATAACAGTTACCTAAACCCCCACTACTAACACATGCACCACCACACCAGCTACCACAACTACCAGCACCCATAAAAATCCTCAACAACAAACTTACCACTACTCCCAACCATTTGCACATCAACGAAAGAAAACTGCATCAACTGAACATTTAAATCATAACAATACTAAACTACATGAACGTTATCACAAACAACAAAAATCTGCCCTTTGTTCTCTTCATCACAACTAATCCCAATCAACTGCACATGAAAGAGAGAAAACTATCAACTGAACATTTAAACCAAAACTTTACCTGACTACTCTAACGTTACCACAAACAACAGCAATCTGTCTTTTGATCTCTCCCTACTCTTTTCTATCTCTCTGGGTGCCTTTGACCGTGGCACACCGCTTGTTTGGGTCGTTGGTACCGTCTCTAGGCATGGTTAAAGTGGTTATGGTGATACCGCGCTGGGGACTGTACCTCTCTAGGGGGATGTGGTGGATGTACCGTCGCGGGAAAGTGTACCTGTGGCGGTGGTGGTGGTGGTGGTTGGGTAAAAAGAAAAAGAAAAACGGCAGTTTCAGGAGTTTCGCATGCGTAGTTGGTTGTTGTATCTGGGAGTACCTAAGTCTCCGGTAGTGGTTATGGATGGTGGTAGTTTTGTCTTTCACTGTAGGTGCCTCATTTTTCCCCTCTTCCTCCTTTTCTCACCCTCATCTTCGCAGTCATTGCCACCATCACAGCCAGCACCGTAGTTACCATCATAGTGAGCACCTTTCGTTATCAGCCATTGGTCCAAATTCTAGGTGGCACAGTAAACTCCGCATCTCCTCTACCTCTGCGATATATTTTGCCCATTAAACCTTATTATTCTCTCGTATGTTACTTAGAACGTTTTAATTTCGAGATAATTTACATCAGTAACATACATGAGAATATGAAGGCCTTATATGGGGCATAAATTGCTAAGGAAGAGTTGTTACGAAATCTCCAAAGTCACCTGGAATACAACCCATTTTCACCAGCATATGTAGTACCACCGCCATTCTGTAAATCTACGCCATCACAAGCAGCACTGCCTATGTCATGCTTCACCAATGTTTTCACTACTCTGCATTATTTCACTGCAATAGTCTCCTGTCTAAGACACGTTTCATTTATCAGTTTATTCTTTCAAGATTCATCATTCCAAGACCTACTTCATTTTCCTTTTATTTCACGTTACTTATATCTATCTTCACTATCCCCAAAATCACCTGTCGTCTTGTCTTTTGTTCTGTTTCTGTCGTCCTCGCTCCTTTCTGAGTTCTTACTTTTTTTTTCTTTATTCTCCTATACATCATGTCTCATTCCTGTCTAGGGTTTTTTCTTAATTCACATCTTTTCCCCATCATCTTATTGCATCCTTTCTCGCTCTGTTCCTTTTGTATTTCTCCTTTCTTTACTCTCTCTCTCTCTCTCTCTCTCTCTCTCTCTCTC
>JAGKTI010033095.1:0-11753 GCA_018397915.1 Birgus latro | reverse complement strand
CCTATGGTTACCATAAAGATTTTCATGCCTAACCTGTTTTCATCATGCTGTACATGTGTTAAAAAATTACCCTAAATGTTAATCATAATTTCCTGCTTGCTATTTAATTTTTCCATACATGGTTCTTAAGTAAAACAGGTAGAAAAAAGGTTGAAGCAGTGAATTTCATGTCCGGTCCTAACCTAACATACTGTTAATCATAATTTCCTGCTTTTAATTTAATTCTTTCATGCATGGTTATTAAGTGCACCAGCTATGAAAAAGGTTGAAGCAATGAATTTCAGGTCCGGTCATAACCTAACCTAACCTAACCTAACCTAACCAAACCTAACCTAACCAAACCATTTTTCTGGTAGCAATTAACATCATTTACTGTACTTGATGCTTTGTATCCAATAATTTCGTGCATAAAATGTGAGAAAAGATGATTTCCATGTCCGATACTTACTTATACTATGCTGGCAAGTTCGAGCTCCTATGACTCACTCACCCCGAAATCATCATTTTTTGGTTAAAATTCAATAAATTCATGCTATGTATGCATTATTTATGTGAAAAGGGACCTAAATAAATGCTATACATGTCCACTAGGGAGGTAGGAAGGTAGTTTTCTGATTTAGGTTAGGTTAGGGTCATGAAAAACCAGTGCTGGAGCTTCAGGACCAATATCCGGACAAAACCAATATCCGGACATGCCTTTGGCTCTATTACGTCGGATATTGGAGGGATTACTGTACTTGGGCAGTGTGATGAGTAAGGATGGTAGTCTGGAGGGTGAAGTGCTCGAAAGGGTACAGCAGGGAAGGAAGGTTGCTGGTTCGTTGAAAGCAGTGATAAGAAACAGGGAGGTGAGCATGGAAGTGAAAAAGTTGTTACATGACAGTATTGTGATACCAACTCTGACATATGGAAGTAAAGCTTGGACCCTGTTGGAAGGACAGAAGTCAAGAGTGAGAGCAGTGGAAATTAGTTATTTGAGAGGAGTATGTGGAGTCACATGGAGAGACAGACTAACAAATGAGGAAGTGAAGGAGCATTGTGGCGTGGTTGAGGACGTGATGGGAACCGTTAGGAGAAACACGTTAAGGTGGTTTGGGCATGTGGAGAGGATGGAAGGTGAAAGATTGACGAGGAGAATGTATGTGAGTGAGGTGGAGGGGGCGAGAGGGAGGGGGAGGCCGAGGATGAGATGGAGGGATGGAGTGGAGAGGTATATGAGAGAGGGGGGTGTGAGTTGGGAGCGTGGTAGAGAAATGGCAGGGGACAGAGTGACATGGAGGCAATTAGTTTGTGGCCACCCCCGTTCAGAATTGAGGCGTCTGGCGATAGACAGATGATAAATTAGTCCTAAAACTGCCATCTATCCATGTTTTCATGCTTAGTATAGATCAGCAGCAGTAAATTATATATGCTAGTCCCGAAGAAGTGCTATTTAAAGAATGTAGAGCCGTAATATTGCCTTACTGTCAATGCAAACGGTCGAAAATTAGGCCAAGTTATGGTGAAAGGAGTATGGTAATTGGTGCTAGTCACGAAGAAGTGCTATGGATAGAAAAATCGTGGCAAAAGCAAGCATAAATTTAAACGTGCGTCATCGGAAGGAAGGGGTTAATTTATGTATTTATTCATCCATCTATCTACCCATTTACTTGTCTGTGTATATCTACCTGTTTATCTGTTAACCTACCTATTTATCTTTTGTCTGTCTGTCTACCTATTTGTCTGTCCATATCTACCAATCTGTTTATTTCTGTTACCTACCTACCTACCTATCAATCTCTCTACCTATCTATCAATCTATCTATCCCTCCCACTTTGAAAATTCTGGATTCACCCTTGTGCCAAAAAATGTAGGATCCAGAACATTCCGATTACGAACCATTTCTTGAATCCCCGACTTGAAAAAATATTTAAACCACGTGTTTGAAAATGGCTAAGAATTGAGGCTTTCAACTTCACCCATCAAAATGATTCGCTTAGATTTGAAGCTTTGAGTGGCATTTTTTAACATGACTGACTACGATTCCATGCTTTGAACTTCTATAAAATTGACTGGCTTAAGGCCCCCACACACGATCAATAATATTGACAGCAGTAATTGTAAAAACCCGTGGCCATAAACAGAAAATCGTCAATATACTGAACAATCCTTCAATATACCCCATACACGATCAATAACACTGATCAGTACCAAATACTGACCAATAATATTAATCGTGTGTGGGGGGGGGCGGAAGGGGGCTTAGCCTTGATGCTCTGTATAACACTTTTGAATATGTCTGGCCATGATCCGAAACTGAATGGTACACTGACCACGACTGAGCAAGATTTCAAGCCTGGAACTGGAACTTGCAAATGATTGGCTGGAAATCTGGAACCGAGGTGATATGAGGGGTGACAGAACGGTGAAAGGTGAGTCTGGCTCCAAAGACTAAAAGAACAACAATGACGAAGAACTCTTCATGGAAGGTAAGTGCACAACTTTATATATGTATATATGTAATGGTAATGTGTGGTTATGAAATTACTCTATGCATATTGTACTTGGTTTTGGAGGTATATCAGTCATAAGTTTTGGTTTTGCTACATTTTTTAGAACAAATATAAAAGTTTAGTTAGGATGCTGTACTTTAACCTGATTTTACACTAATGGGCAGGTGTTTTGAGGATGTTTTTCACTTTCCACTAAAATAGTCTATTTCCCAGGTGTGAAATGGCATGGTTTCAGTACTCCAACTACTAGACAATGTTCCTGGTCATCCATGAGTGCACATCGACTTCATGTCTACCACGTAAATGAGGTAACTGATCCTTGAGGGCTCGATGGCTTCCGCCACTATATGGATGACGGTTGACTAATCGCTGAGTGTCCAGTGACTTCATCTCTACTACGTGGATGGGAGATGACTGAAGCTTGGCAATGGAGGATGGTTAACAATATCTGCCACATCACAAAAACATACAAAACACTGGCTTTCATAACCAGTCCTGTCCTTGTTCCCACATATATGGCCTCGCATCATAACAAGGACGACTAACTAAGCTCATCGGGAGCAAGAGGAACAAACTACTGAAAGACGGGAAACTCCATAGGTAGAAAATACGTGGACAAGACTCCTCGGGAGGGCAAATATGGCAAACAAAACCGAACTACTTGATGGTACGAAGTATCAATGGATGAAACAATCTTTAACTTCATCAATAAAACAAGATCTCTTCGAAGGGCAGAAGTACTGCGAACTACACTTTGACTTCAGACAAAGGAATGTGTTTGAACTCTCCATGAAGCAGCTGGTGATATAGGAAAAGGTACTATGAGGTCTGGATGCCACTGTATTCCCACAGAAGATTGAAGATGAGTCAAAAGGTGTCTACTTCGAGATAAGGCAGAGCCAAAGGTGGTGACATGACGAGGGGAGGAGCAGCAGAGCACGTGGGAGTGTTCTTTTACATCTTTCGTGTGTGACTTGGTACATCAACTTAAGTGTCCAATGTGTATATGGTTTGACTTAATGGAATTGTGCTCAATAAATTTAACTTACTCCTGTGAGTGGCTCTTCCTTCAAACTTTTCCCAAATAAAATCATGGGGCTGAAATGACAAGACCATTTCTGACAGTGTTACTTCTGTAATTACACTTAGTCTCTTCAACATACTTAGAATTAAGTCTGACAGTAAAATGAAGGGCTATTGCGTAGGAAAGAACAAATGCTGAATGCGGTAACTTTACAGAAATATTGCATTAATGTCAAAGGCTACATCAAAGAATAAGCAGCCATTGTGGGGGAACTAAGAAAGACTGGAGTGTTAAATATCAGGCACGTAATCTGTCCCCTACATAAGGCCTGTCCGGGTTCCTCAAATCATAACCAACATGAAACTTGGCACCACATTACTAACTTGGCCTAAATTTTTTCCCTATGGTGCCTTCTTTGACATAGCTCGGTCTCAGAACAAGACTACTCTGGCTCTACATGCTTTCCGTAACTTATTTGAGACTAGCAACGTATTAGATTGTAAAATCATTAATACAATTACGCATTAAGATAAAGAGGTGATTTTAGCACGAAAAGCAAACCTAAAACAGCATATCTAGCCAGTCGCCATAACGCCATATAGTGGCTGTTTGAGTTAATAGTTTTATGGGGAGGGGCACTATCCTCTGCCAACTCACTTGTTGATGAATAGGGAACACAAGTTGGTTATATGGTTACCACCCAGCGTTGTTAATGGTTTCCTGACTTATGATACCATTAGGCTTGTCACTCAATGTAAAGCCATCTGAAAAGGAAAGAGCAAAGTGACGGGAAGGATGGGAGGAATAGGAAGAAGGCAGACAGAGAAAATAAAGGCGAAGGAAGTAGGCAGCACTACATCGAGTGAGTGGATGATGGTGAGAAATAGGAAGAGGATGGCAGACATACAAAAAGAATAAATGTGAGGGAAGAAGTAGGCAGCACTACATCAAGTGAGTGGATGATAGTGAGAAATAGGAAGAGAGGAGGGCAGACACACAAAAACAAATGTGAAGAATAGGCAGCACTACATCAAGTGAGTGGATGGTGAGAAATAGGAAGAGAAGCAGACAGACACAGAAAAAGAATGATAAAGGTGAAGGAAGAAGTAGGCAGCACTACATACAAGTGAGTGGATGATGATGAGTAGAGTGTATTTTAAGACATTACAGCAGCCTGATCTTCTTCTTCTTCCCCATCACTTTTTCTTCCTCCTCCTCCTCCTCCTCATCAATCATCCATCATCATCATCTTCTCCTTCCTCCTTCTCTTACCCATCATCTTCCTCCTCCACAGAACGATAGAGGAGGAGGCGGCTTGGCTAGAAGCATTTATCTGCAGGTTGATAGATAGATAGATAGATAGATGAGAGAGAGAGAGAGAGAGAGAGAGAAAGAGAGAGAGAGAGAGAGAGAGAGAGAGATTCGTCTATTTCACATCCAAGGTTGGGATGCAACAGAGTTCAGAGAGCAACATAAATATGACAGATGAAGTAACAGTAATTGTAATCCCAAGTATTAAATGTGAAACTGGTGGACTGCAGGCTGACCTTGTCTTTCTCCAGCAGTCCACCATCCCCCTTAAATGGATTAGGGAGGGAAGTGAGAGATACTTGAACACATTCTTACCTATACTACACATAGTCAGGTTGCTTCATCATTATCTGACTCCCCACTAAGGCCGGTATTTTCACGAGTGACATGAAATCTGTGCAGGATGGCCTTCACGTACGCTTTCTTCACCGCCTTATGCTCAGCCGGCTTCCTGGACTCAACAAGTTTGGTCTTGTCCAGGGTCGAGTCAACTCCAAGAGGCTCCAGCTTCAAGCTTGGAAGCCACTGCCTGTAAACAAGAGAATGGGAAAGTGACATATATACCTGTTGTTGTGCCCCCAGGCTCATCTGGGTGTGAAACTGGGGTGGACTGTTGACTGAACTGTCCATTTTCTGTAATCCACCAGCCTCCCTTCAGTGGATAGTGAAGGAAATTATGTATATCTGAATAACCAGGAACCTCAACTGTCTGGTAATATCTATATCAATGCCACACACAATAACATTAAGAAACTAAAACACCTAATCATTATTTCAGCACTATCACCATCCTTACCACTGGCTAAAACCAAAGGATGACCACACTAAATATCTAATTATCCTAATGATGACCAGAAAAACTAGAGAAAAAACATATTAATGTCAATATTAGAATTATCATCACTACCATACTAACTACTAGGGTGAAAGTAAGTCATCATCATCTTCATTTCTCATCCTTCTGTTCCCATAATCAAACTGGGGTTGGACGTGCGATGGCTTTTCTCCACTGCTTCCTATTCTGGATTACATCTTCTCCAATATCCAGTCTTTCCATATCTTGCGTTACAACACTTTTCCAGGTCTTCATGGCAGTCGACGTCTCACCCCACACAGGAAGTAGCTGAATTAATTAAATTAACTGACTGGAAGCTAGAACAGACTAGGCACGTACTGATCACTATGATCCAGGACATCCCATCAGCTGGGAGTAACACACTTAGGGCAAGAAACGTCATCACAAATACACGTAACAGACGCGGTTTGTTTGACCTAGGTGGAGCAATTTTAACATTTTTTGGACTAGCTACAAAAAATGATCTAAAGCAGTGGTTCTTAACCTTTTTACTATCACGCCCCCTCTAGTAGTTGGTCCTTCCCTCCATGCACACCTTCAACCAAATTGATAAAATTCCCTCCTAGATTTTAAAGAAAAACTGAAAACAATTGTTGTTTTTAGTCTTTTTATTGAGCATGAATTCTGTGCAAACAATATACCCAGCATATTTAATGAACTTACTTTCTAATTTAGTGAGATACTTAACTCTGCTTCTTAGCTATCAGATCTTGAATGCGTGGTCGAATCCTAGAGTGCAAAACGTAAGTCCTCTTCATTATTCAGCTGGTTTCTGCACTTGATCTTGACAGCAATGAACATAGAAAATGCAGCTTCATAAAGATACGTGGACCCAAACATTGTCAAAATTCGAGGAGCTTGATGTGAGATTAGAGGGTAAACAGGAAGTTACTTGACCCAGAATGTCTCAAGATTCAGTTCTTTAAAGTCTTCCTCAGCTGAGGAGTTTAATTTTAACTCAAGAAACTCCTCTTGCATTTCATCCAAAACATCAGCTACTTCACAGTGAAATGGGTAACTGATGAATTTCCAGGCTTCAGGCTTCTCATCTATATCTGAGAAATATCTGATGAATTCTGCTTTCAAGTCAGTCAGATAAGTGACTGTTTCTTTAACTCAGAATCAAGGTAACTGTGAATGAGAGCGGAATCCAAATTACAAAAACTGGCTGTATTTCCATACTGAATTCGACATTTCCAGAGATCGAGTTTGGCCATGAAGGCTCAAATGGTGTCGTCGTGCATGATGATGTTTTTCCCTTGTAGTGTAACGTTGATTACATTCACCACTTATTAAGAAACAAATCAACGTGATCATAAACACATCACCATAACCGCCACGTGATTTTAAGCAGCACCAACTACTCAAAAATACATTCAGAATTCAAAACTTGCGAATAACAGGGCAGCACATGCATGTTCACAATTCACCAATAAACTTTAGGGCAGCGTAACCCATATTTAGATAAATATAACAACTGAAATAAAACATACAACAGGCTCAACTGAAGAAGTATATGAAAGGAGTATTATCACAGGTGTGTGTGGGAGGTTAACTGACACTGATGGACCGGTAACGTATGAGGACATATAAATTTAATGGGTACAGAAAATGGTGAGCCTACTTGCGTACAGAAAACAAAAATTTGTAAAGGCGATACTTTTGCATTTTTTCATAATCATCTCAATATTAGCCCCACTCATGTTAAGAGAATTAAAAATATAATAAGAGAAATTCCTACTTTTTCCCCCGTGCTCACGCCCCCCCTGGAAATTACTCATGCCCCCAGGTTAAGAACCTCTGATCTAGAGGAAATAAATAACAAATTCAACAAAATAGCACAAGTTCTCTCATGCCAACAAAAGTTGGCCAACACTCAGAACACCTTAATGCTAGCGATTGTGAAGAACCTAAGGAAAGCAGAAGCATCAACTCTAGGAATTGTGAAGAAAGTAAATGCACTAAAAGGTAACAATACACTATTCCAACACTTCTCTGTGATCATGGAACATATTGACTCAGTGATACTACAGTTCGAGAACACCAGGGCTCAGTATAAGTCTTTCTTGAAAGGAATTCCTAATGCAGGTAACGGAAGGATCACTATTAATTTATCACCCATTCACAACCTCAGGCAAATAATTAATCAAGGAATACATAAGTATGGTTTGAAACCTTTGTTTGAGGAAAGAAATCTGATGTTATATTATCCATATTTGGAAGCAACACTGACAACAACACCCCTAACAATCTCCACCTGCTCTCCCCGACACGCTGCACATAAAATCAGCATTATCTCGCAGTCTACCTCTAATACCACTACATCTCTTGTGCACCCACTTATGACAAACACTGCACAAGATGGAATTACTTCCCACACCTTTGTGGCAAACTGCACATGGCCACTCTCCCTCTCCTTTGATTGTACCACCACCAACCCTACATATCATCACTTTTGTTTTATCTGCATTTACCCTTAAGCCCTTGTGTCCCATACCATCTCTCCACCTCCTAAATCTTTCCTCTGCCTCCATTTCATTCTCTGCAATCAGCACCAAATCATCAGCATACATCTCCCATGGGAGTCCATCTCTGAAGTCACGTGAGAGGGCTTCAAATACCATGATAAACAACAAGGGACTCAAACCTCACCCCCACAACTTCCTGGAGAGTGCTCTGACCACCTCCCGATCACCATCACTACCAAAACCAGAATCACCCCAGCTGGCCACAGACACACTTACACTACTTATAAGAGAGCCAACTGGGAGGCCTTCACAATTGAAACAGAACAACACTTTGAAACATTAAACAGTACATCCATCACAAACATCAACACCGCTGTGCACACTTTCAATACAATTATACAAAACACAGACAATAGACATCCCCAGAGGCAACAGAAAAGACACAACCCCGATTTCACATCAGAAATTCAAGGCCTCATCAGACAACGGGACACACAACGACACTCCCGAACACCACATTCACATGACACCACACAACAAATACAAGAACTCAACACTCAAATAAACAATAAAATAGAACAGCAAACACTAAATTGGAATAAGTATCTCCAAACACTTGATCACAAAACAAACACCAGCAAACTCTACAAAACATAAACAGCATCACACTCTCCAACAGCAACACTACTGTATACAATAACACGCTGCCATCACAACAACAGACAATTCCTTCAAACAAACAACAAGCAAACACTCTCATCAATCACTTTTCACATGTCAGCCATCTAAACCCTCGTGACGACCAACGCATCATATCATCCGATGTAAGAGACAGTTCCCCACAGACCCAGACTTCGCACCTTTCACTTACAACCAGACGAAGCACATCATCAGCAACCTCAAGCACTCACCTGCCTGTGGACCAGACAACATAAGCAACATACACCTTAAACACATTGGACCACAAGGCATACAAGCACTCACCAACATATCAAACTACAGCTACTCACACAACATAATACCCAACACCTGGAAGCATGGCATTATCATCACTATCCCCAAACCCAACACAGACCCCACATTACCTTCCTCACACCGTCCCATTACGCTCCTCTGCACCCCCTTCAAAGTCACTGAAAGACTGGTAATACAACTAGTTACACTTCACACACCCCTAGCCCCATCACATGGTTTTAGGGCACTACACTCCACAAACACTCTTCTTACAGACCTCACACAGAGAGTTTTTGATGGCATGAATTCAGCTAGGCCACCTCATAGAACACTCCTTGTCACACTAGACATTAGTAAAGCTTTTGATTCCATCCCCCGCCACAATCTCACAAACAAAATATTCAACACAAACATGCA
The DNA here is from genome assembly GCA_018397915.1 of Birgus latro. Taxonomy (NCBI): domain Eukaryota; kingdom Metazoa; phylum Arthropoda; class Malacostraca; order Decapoda; family Coenobitidae; genus Birgus; species Birgus latro. The sequence continues at coordinate 2,230 of JAGKTI010033095.1, read as the reverse complement.
CAATAATACAAAAAGATGGCTGGCAAACTACTTAGCAGGGAGATATGCACATGTAACTTTTGCTGGTCAGTCCTTGAACATCAGAAACTTCACAAATGGTGTCCCCCAAAGATCTGTCTTGTCTCCTACACTCTTCAACCTATACATGCATGACATACCCACACCCCACACACAACAAATACACATAGCTTCCTATGCAGACGACATAACACTTACATGCACACACCAAAATGCAAACACAGCCACACAAATCCTCCAACCTTACCTCAACACACTACATGAATGGTTCACCGCAAACAGACTCAAAATAGCCCCAGCCAAATCTACAGCGACCCTTCTCACAAACTTGACAGCAGAACACAGTCACATTCCACACGCATTACCATAGACAACATTCCCCTACCACACACACACACACACACACAAAATCCTTGGTGTAACAAACAATACATCAGTCATTTAAACAACACATCACAAATATCAAAAATAAATTAACACCTAGACTCAATGCCTTGAAGTCACTTGCCCATACAACATTTGGACACAAAAAAGAAACCACCACCACAGTATACAAACAATATATACGTTCAGTGATGAATTATGCGAGCCCTGCTTGGGCTCCTAACGTCACTAAAACACACTACAACACTCATCAGACCATACAAAACAGGGCCTTAAAAATAATCACAGGCTGCACAGGTACTACACCTACAGACCTCCTACACCAAGAAACCAAAGTTCTCAAAGTCAAGGACTATCTTGACATGAGAGGCACCCAAACTCTCACTGCAGCCTCCACAAACCCACAACATCCACTACACTACATGGCAGCACATTCACACACACAAAGGAACATCAAAACAACACCCAGCACATGATATCATACACAAATACTATCATCTCTTCCCCCCCTGCCTGCCTCAGACCAGCTTCCAGAAGCATATTCGTACTCAAATCACTCGCCGTTCCATTCAGTCACCCAAAGACAACACACAGCTGCATGCATGGCCTCCTGATATCCATCCTTCTGAATCCTATCTCCCCCGCGAGGACAGGGTCCACCTGGGCAGGCTGAGATGTGGGCATCATCCAGCCCTCTTGAGTTATCAGAAGAGGCTGGATGACTCCGTCGCTGACGCCTGTCCAGGATGTAACACAGCACCCCATACTATTAAGCACATCATGGAAGACTGCATTGCACACAATCACCTACNGAGGACAGGGTCCACCTGGGCAGGCTGAGATGTGGGCATCATCCAGCCCTCTCGAGTTATCAGAAGAGGCTGGATGACTCCGTCGCTGACGCCTGTCAAGGATGTAACACAGCACCCCATACTTAATTATTAAGCACATCATGGAAGACTGCATTGCACACAATCACCTACACCAACAACACAACATACACTCCTTGAGAGCTCTGTGGGAAAGCCCAGTCTCTGCCATGGCCTTCCTTAGGGACTCGGGGCTGTTCGGCCAGACTGCCTACGGAACAACAACTACTACTACTACAGTAATGACTAAATTATATATTGGTACACTCCGATCCTCCTTTGCCCCAACAGGAGTGTAGGTACCCAAGGCTAGGCTACTCACTCCCAACATTTCATCCACCCATCATCCAATCCTATGTTGCCCCATGAGCAGCGTAGGAGCCCGGGGCTTACAGATTGGTCCTGGCATTTAAGATGAGAGTGACCAGCCTCACTCATCCCTGAACGGCATTACGTGAGCAATAAACCCCAATCACCCAGTGGACATAAACCTTCACTAGGTCAATCCAACGGAGAGCACCTTAATTACCCACTGAACCACCAGGTGCCATAATTTGGTTATATGGTTACCACCCAGCATAGTAAGTGGTTTCTTGGTGTACAGGAAACCATTTGGCTTGTCACTCAGTGTAGAGTCACCCACAGGCAGATGGACAAGAAATAAAAATATAAAAGAGAGCAAAATTCAAGATCCATTCATTCTAAGATGGTAGGACACACTGTGTTTGAAAGACTGAAGATCATAGGCAGTATGCAATAATAATAATGGTGTACCTGGAAGAATGACTCCTTTTCCAGTCTGTCCATCAGCAGTTCAAAGCTCTCCATCTCCACCGGTGGGAGCCCATCAATGGTGCGCTTCTCATTCATCAACTGCAGCCACGCTCAGTCCTCCTCGTCCATGTCATATTCCACCTCTTCATCCAGCTCTTCTAAACTCTTCTCTATAAAGCTGGAAA
>JAGKTI010033094.1:0-11753 GCA_018397915.1 Birgus latro | reverse complement strand
CACGCACCCCACTTGACATCCCTGTAAATACAAGTAACGCATCATGCGTGATCGTATATGCCCTCTGTTCTACTTCTTTAGCCAGTCTCAATCCTTTCATTATCAAGAAGATGACTGATGGCTGTGCTGGAGAGGAAGAATTTGTTTAAAAACTTGCTAATGAAGACCTCCTTGTCACAACTGTAAACTCTGCCCAGGTTAAGGACTTGCTTCAACTGCGCACGTTTCATTGTTATGAGGTCGAGCTGAGGATCCCACATTCCATGAATTCCTACAAAAGGTGTCATCACCTGCGGGGATCTCATGGTTATGGAAAAGGAGGAGGTCATGCGGGAACTTGCTCAGCAGGACGTAATAGATGCTTTTTTCAGCATTCGTTTCTTGGAAGGCATAAGGACGAAGACATCTACGATAATCTTGACTTTTGGAAAAGTGTCTCTTCCCAGTAAGGTCAAAGTGAGATATGAAATTGTCAGTGTAAGACCATACATTCCTAAACCCCTTCGCTGCTCCAAATGCAGGCAAGTGTGCAGCACCAGGTCATGATGCTGAACACGGCACATCTGAGACTGTCAGCTGCTTTCAATGCAAGGGCTCTCACTCGACTTCTTCTGGGGACTGTCCCAGGTGGAAGGAGGAGAAAGAGGTCTGCACGGTGAAGGCAACTGAGGGCATTTCCTAATACGAAGTTAGGAAAAAGGTGAAGGAGTTGCATGCAACTCCTACGCCGAATAGGTCCTGTGCTTCGGCGGTGTGGCCCGTCCTGTGATGTGCTCTGTCGAGACGCAGACTGACCTTGCCCTTGTTCCTCCTGTCACTTACTCTACCTTTCCATCTCAGCCTCTTATCATCTCCAACTCTCTGACTGACATCCCTAAGGCTACATTTTCTCAGGCTGCTGCTGCCATTCCATCAGTAGGGCCTAAACTGAGGACTGACAAGTCTAGTAAGAGTACTATGACCACCCTCACAAAACAGTCACATCCTCATGTTCCTTCAGCTTCTGCTCCAGTGAGAGAGAGAAGGGTTAGCTCTTCATTGGGGGAGTCTGGGAGCCTTGTCATTGATGAAAATATGGAGGTTTCCATCAGCAAGCACAGGGGTAGGTACCCCAGCAGTCGCTCACCTGTTGGCACGCGGCATAAAAAAAACTAAGCACACTGGCCACCCTCATAAATCTTAAACCTTCGCATTCACTGTTTTACAGCGGAACTGTAGGACTCTTGGGAATAAATTCCACAATATAGCAATTTTGCTATCTATGCACAGGTCAGACATTATTTGTTTATTGTTATTACCATCTTATGCGGAGGGTGTGTCAGCCACTTGCCATTCGCCTCCACTTACTGCCTCAGGAGCTTGGTGTGGACTGTCACGAATTTTCTACATCGTAAAATTATGTAAAGTAAATTGTGACATTGAGTGATTTTGCGGGAGGAACGAATTATTATGAAATGTACGATGTTTCCCTCATTCTCTCAAACTGTCCGCTCGCATGCTTGTATTCGCTCAAGTTGTCAAAACTTTCGTCATTCTTTCGCAAGTGATTTTTTTTATGTGCGGGCGGTGCATTCCTCTGAGCGATAATTTCTGAATTATTGCTCCCGCTCTGGGCCGTTACGCCGGCCACACACTTTTCATGTTTTCATGCCGTGTACTCAGAAACAGAGTTAGTCTGTCTGTAGACACGGTCCGTGTGGTGTGCCTTGCAAAGGCTCGAGTGATAATTCTTAGCGATTTCAGATCTCAGCTTATTGGCGCGTATCCCCGAAGCACCCACCTTTTGGTGATCGTCTGCAGCAGCTCGGTCTCATCTATACCGATTAGTACTTTCTTGTTTTCCTAGGCTTAAGTTTTTGAGATATTTAGCTGTTTGTCTGAGTGTTTGAGTGAGTGCATTTCCCTTTCTTGATTTGAATTGGAGTCATGTAACGTAAATTTATTTCCTTGTATTCAATAAATTAACAGTTCGTTTTTTGAGCTTTGTTAAATGTAACAGTCGTGTTTAATTTTCCCACATATTTAACACAGTTTTGCTACTCCACATTAGCACAACCCTTTGTATTAAATCACGACTGGTACTTAGGCCAGCTTTTGACGTTAATCCTTAAATCCGTTGTGCTAGCTAGAAGTTTGGCTCAGCCAAGATCCTGTTTATCTTTATTATTATCATTTTTGAATGTTAAGGGGAGTAACTAACTTTCTCAGAGGCCAACGGTACGATATTACAGCCTACTTGAGCGTCTAGTCTCTGCTCTGTACCGTTGAGAAAGTCTATAAATTCTCGACTCTAGAGAATTAGCGAAGTAAGCCAGCATAAAGTGAAATCGCTACTTGATTTCACGAGTCTATTCTCTCGTAGTAAATGACTCGATAGGCATTCTTAGCACACATAGCTATATATTGTATACTCGAGTTATACAATATCACATTATCCTCGTGAATTATACACTTATCTTTTGAAATACTAAATTCCCCTGACATCTGGCGACCTCATTCCAGGACAAACTCCTAGCTAGAAATTATTATTACCGAATCACTTACTCACTCTTACTTATCAGTCTCAGTTGTCACTTAGTCTCAAAACTAAGCACGATGGAGACTACTTCGTACGTGCAAGAAGCTAAGGATATGAGGCTTACTAACCCCCAGGAAATTCGAGATTATGTCCTGTCGCGGTTCAATTACAAGCAGCAGCGTGAAAATGCCGCCCGTGAAGAGCGGAAAATTGAACGCGAGGGCAGAAAGAGAGGGAGGAACGGCAGAAAGAAATTGAACGCGAGAAACGGCAGAAAGAAACTGAACGCGAGAAACGGCAGAAAGAAATTGAACGCGAGGAACGAGAGCGAGAGCGTAAACACGAGCTAGAAGCGCTGGAGCTCAAGCGAGACTCCTTGGCTTCAGGCACATCGGGTGCAGCTAATCCAAGCTCCAGTACTGCTCTCTCAGCACCTTTTCTAGCAACTCCACGTCTCAAGCTTCCTTCTTACAAGGAAGGCGAGCGAATCGAGCTATTTATAGCTCGATTCGAAGACATGGCAAACCTGTATGATCTGGATGAGGCAACTAAGTGGCTTCAGTTCCTTAGAATGTTCGAGGGCCCTGCCCTCAACATTCTCCACAGAATTCGCGGAGATAATCTCACGTATGAGATGATGAAGACTGCACTCATCAAAGCGTACGGTCTTACTGTTGATCATGCTAGAAATCAGTTCATGAAGGCGCATCTCCAGGAAAAGGAGACAGCTGTTCAGTTCCTTGACCGTCTCACAGCATACTTAGGTGAATGGATGGAGAAGGACAAGACTTCCAGCGCGCGAGAGGGAATGATCGACCTCGTGCTGCGCACACAGCTGGAAAAGTCGTGGCCTGCTGAGCTTATGGCCCAGCTCAAGATGTCCAAAGTGAAGGACGCAACCCAAATGGTAGAAAAGGCTGATGCTTTCTTTAGTGCGTACGGCTACGAAACTCGTAAGCAGCAGTCATGAAATAAGAAAGATACTGCTAAGTCTGGAAGTCTGGGAAACAATCTCAGACTGAACCCCAGCATCAAGGCCATTCTCAAAATAATGGCCATGGTCCAAGAAAACCGCAGAAGGACCAGGGGCAGAATACACAGAAACCTGACTGGAAGAGGTGCAACAAGTACCCTAACCAGCAGAAGTACCCTAACCAGCAGCAGTACCCTAAACAACAGCAGTATCAGCCACGCAATCGGCCAGCGGGACAAACATTTTCGACACCAGCACCAGTGTATCAGAGGCAGGAGGCAAACGCAGCCTTCATTCCCCAACATGAGCACGATGGTGCCGTCCCCACCAGCACAGGTCCTCCTTCACAGTTCACTAGTCCCCCTCAGATAGTGAACTCTCCTCCACAGGCCGTCAGTGCTCCTGCTCCCCAGATGGTGAGTACAACTCCTCATGCATCTAGTTCGGGTACGATCCCTAAGGCAAATACTCCTGTCAGATTTGAAGAGATGTGTGCCATGCAGCCTTATCAATGGCTGGCCGCTTCCTCCACAGGCCCTCCCACAGGTAACAGTGCCTTCCTTGTTCAGCCAGGGTTTGTGGTAGGTGTTTCTGTAATTGTACTGAGGGACAATGGTTCCTCATGTTGTACTGTCAGGCAGAGTCTTGTTTGTCCTGAAGAATATACAGGCAGACAGATCCAAGCTCAGCTTATTGATGGATCAGTGAGATTGTTCCCTGAGGCACGTATCCAGGTAGCATCTCCCTTTTACACAGGTTCAACAGTTGCAGTTGTCATGCAGGAACCCATATTTGACCTCATAATAGGCAATATACCAGGTGCCAAGTATAGTTGCACCACAGATGTCACTACTCAGACTTCGGCTGCAGTAACACGAGCCATGGCCAAGGCTCCAAATTGTGTTGCCCCATTGGCTATTGCATTGCTGCAAGATCTGATTTGTAGTCAAGATGTTGTCCAAGAGCAACAGACTGACCCGACCCTTGCTGTTGTGCGGAAGAAACAAAAGGGTAAAGTGACCAAGTATTCACGTGGTGGACGAGCCAGGTTCCTTCGCAATCAAGGACGGCTCTACTGTGAGTCACGAACACTCGAGGGTGAGGTTCGACTGCAGTTTGTCATTCCCGCGAACTACCTCCAAGCAGTATTAGAATGGGGTCACTGTTTAGCATCAGGAGGTCATATGGGCAAAAAGAAAACCCAAGGCCGTATCTGTGCTGACTTTTTCTGGCCAGGAATGGGACAGGAAATAGACAGTTTTATGCACACCTGCAATGTGTGTCGACATACCACCATTCAGGAAAGTTTCCTTCCTGCGCCGTTTGAATCCACGCCCATAATCTCTGAGTCGTGTGAGAGAGGGGGCAGTGGTAATGTGGGTGCAGACATGATGTCTCGCCTGCTGAATGATGATTAATGTGGGTATCTGTCGTACACTGGGTTCCCTAAGACTGTGCTGTTCTAAGAGATTTGAGCAATCCAAGAACTAGCTTGGTTTCCAGTCAGTACTATGCTGCTAAGATCGCACATCTCGCTTGTTGGCCCCACAGGACATAATATGTCTGGGGTCTGTACATACATATGTACCGTAGCTCATAAGTGCACAGTCTCGGCGATCCCAACCGAGGACACCGATGACGAATGTGCAGCCACGGCGATCCCAACTGAGGACACCGAGGACAAATGAGCGGTCGTGGTGATCCCAACCGAGGACACCGACGACAAGCCCTTATTAGTCGTAAGCGTAGGGCTTGTACATATTGTATGTACCATAGATTAAGGTAGGTTAAAGGGGAAGTTTGAGACCCCGCAGAGGCAATCTGAGGCTGTGTTTGAATTACCTTGTGGTGTGTCTCGAGCTGTGGGCCTCCCTGAGGATTCCCGGAGATTATACAGAAGCCACATGAGTGTTCACATCCATGCAGGGTGTTAAAATGTAACCTGCCCAAGTTTGCATAGGGATTCTCGACTACCTTTACTAGTAAGTGTATAATTATAAGTGTGCAGTCACGGTGATCCCAACCGAGGACACCGAGGACAAACGGGCAGTCGTGGTGGCGAGCCCTTTGTAGAAATAAGTATAGCTATAAGTGTGCAGTCACGGTGACCTCAACCGAGGACACTGATGACAAAAGGGTAGTCGCGGCGATCCCAACCGAGGGCACCGACGACGAGCCCTTTATTAGGCGTAAGTATAGATTAAAAAGGGCAACTATTAAGGAAATAATGGCGACATATGTACGAAACATGCTGTTAACTGACTTTCAGCCAAAGAGTACTTTCTGTAATGAATGGATTGATTGCTGGGTGGATGAAATTGTAATTTAGTGCAAATTCTTTCATTGACACTGTTGATGTTCCACCTTGACTCATTCCACAGGTACAGTTGTTGGGTGATGTTCAGGACCATTGATTGTCATTGCTGCACACTGCCACTTCTTCTCCTCTGCCCTCGTCGCCTTTATTATTGCATTAATATGTATTATTATTATTGCTTTACACGTAGGTACAGTTACACTTCAACTGTCACACCTACACTGTGTATCACATACACCACGCTACATAACAATTAGTTGTCAATGTAAATCTAGTGAACTTTCGCTCAGTTTGACCCAAGTACAGGATTTTTCACTGTCGTCTCGGAGTTTTTCCCTCAAGCTTGCTTCTCTTAACGTAAATACGAGGTTTTTACGCTCATAGGCGACAATGCTTTTCTCCTGTAACAGGATAGTACACACACCACAGTGTGAATCTTGTGTGACTGAGCTAGGGTGTATATATATATAATGTCAAATTTTACTAAAGTAAAATTTGAATTTTTTCAGGGGCGTAATGTCACGAATTTTCTACATCGTAAAATTATGTAAAGTAAATTGTGACATCGAGTGATTTTGCGGGAGGAACGAATTATTATGAAATGTACGATGTTTCGCTCGTTCTCTCAAACCGTCCGCTCGCTTACTTATATTCGCATCAAGTTGTCAAAACTTTCATCATTCTTTCGCGAGTGATTGTTTTTATGTGGTTTTTATGTGCAGGCGGTGCATTCCTCTGAGCGATAATTTCTGAATTATCGCTCCCGCTCTGGGCCATTACGCCGGCCACACACTTTTCATGCCGTGTACTCAGAAACAGAGTTAGTCTGTCTGTAGACACGGTCCGTGCGGTGCGCCTTGCAAAGGCTCGAGTGATCATTCTTAGCGATTTCAGATCTCAGCTTATTGGCACGTATCCCCGAAGCACCCACCTTTTGGTGATCGTCTGCAGCAGCTCGGTCTCATCTATACCGATTAGTATTTTCTTGTTTTCCTAGGCTTAAGTTTTTGAGATATTTAGCTGTTTGTCTGAGTGTTTGAGTGAGTGCATTTCCCTTTCTTGATTTGAATTGGAGTCATGTACCGTAAATTTGTTTCCTTGTATTCAATAAATTTATAGTTCGTTTTTTGAGCTTTGTTAAATGTAACAGTCGTGTTTAATTTTCCCACATATTTAATACAGTTTTGCTACTCCACGTTAGCACAACTCTTTGTATTAAATCACGACTGGTACTTAGGCCAGCTTTTGGCGTTAATCCTTAAATCCGTTGTGCTAGCTAGAAGTTTGGCTCAGCCAAGATCCTGTTTATCTTTATTATTATCATTTTTGAATGTTAAGGGGAGAAACTAACTTTCTCAGAGGCCAACGGTACAATATTACAGCCTACTTGAGCGTCTAGTCTCTGCTGTGTACCGTTGAGAAAGTCTATAAATTCTCGACTCTAGAGAATTGGCGAAGTAAGCCAGCATAAAGTGAAATTGCTACTTGATTTCACGAGTCTATTCTCTCGTAGTAAATGACTCGATAGTCATTCTTAGCACACATAGCTATATATTGTATACTCGAATTATACAATATCACATTTATCTTTTGAAATATTACATTTTCTTTTTGAAATACATAAATTCCCCCTGACATGGACCTCAGTGACTGTCAGAAGATGGTATTAATAAGTATAGCGTCTTGAGAGCAACCCGGCTTTACCGCTGATTTTTCATGGATCCCAGCACCAAAGACCACGGCGCTGAAGGTGGAGGTCCACCACTGTAGCACTGTAACACAAGTCGAGCAGGGCAGAACTCACAAGGCGGATGGAAAGCTGATGACAGGGAGAGCTGGAGCTCCTGCTTCATCAGCCTTTGGGACTAGTTCCTGACCATCCTCCTTTGCTGAACATTTCCAGTGTTTCAGTAACACAGAGGGTAGGCCAGCATGCTCTTCAGTACAAGTTTCTTTAACTGTCAACACCAAACTACGTGCACATTACACATTACACTTCCTTTTCAAATTAAAAAAAATATAGCACAAATAACCAGACCTTGGAGTCCAAGGGGGGGTGGGGGACCATAAATGCGCCCATCCGCCCCTCTCCCGGTGACGACTTAGCGAGATGCCTGGAACAACTGTCTGACTTACTTCTTCATTTCTGCAACATTCGTGGCCTTTCCCCTAACTTTCTCCCTGTCGAACACAACCTCTCCTTCTCTAAACTTCACCTTTTCTTCCTGACAGAGACTCATCTGTCTGAGGCAACTGACAGCAAGCCCTTTTCTGTTTCCTCATACTTTCTCTACACTCACTTCAAAGCCAAAGATGGCTGTTCTGTATATGTACGCAACGACCTATCTTGCTCTCGTGTTCCTGAATTGATTCTTCTGAATTCTCTACTCTCGGGCTTCGGCTGTCCTGTCATTCTCTGACTAAATATATCTGTGCTGTTTACTTATCTCCTAATTCTACTGACTATGGAAAATTCTTTTACCATCGTACTTCTATAATGGAACACATTCTTTCCATTTCTCCTTTCTCTGAAATCTTCATTCTAGGAGATTTCAATGTTCACCACCCCATTTGGCTCTCCTCTCCTTTCACTGATCAGCCTGGTTAACAAGCATACATCTATCTTTCCTTAGTGACCTAGAACAGCTTGTACAGCACCCTACCTGTATCCCTGATCGCCTTGGAGAGAGCTCCAACATACCTGACCTCTTCCTTACAACTAATCCTTCTGCTTACGCTGTTAGTTTTTCCTCTCCGTTGGGCTCCTCCAATCACAACCTCATTATCTTAACCTGTCCTATCACTCCGGTGCGGCCTGTGGACCCCCCAAAGAAACGTCGACTGTGGCACTTTGGAGCTGAGCGTTCGAAGGTCTTCAGGCAGTACTTCTTTTATTTTCCCTGGAATGATTATTGCTTCCATGGCCGGGAGCCATCTGGGTGTGCTTTGCACGTTACAGAGGTTATTCTCTCGGGCATGGAAGCATACATTCCCTTCTCATATCCCTTGACTAATGCAAAAAAGCCTTGGTTTAATCACGCTTGTTCTAATGCTGTCCACAACAAGGAGAGGGCCTATAAAATGTACCAGAGCCAACCCATCCCTGAATCACATCTTTTTTCTGTTTCTGCCCGGAATCGTGCTACGTTAGTCCTTCGCTCTGTTAAAAAAAGTTTCATCGACACTAAATGCTCTCAACTCTCCAACCCGAATTCTTCCCGCTCTTTCTGGCACCTTGCCAAAAACCTTTCTAACAACCATACCCCATCCTCCTTCTCTCCTCCTTTCTACTCTGATGGCTTTGTAGCTATTTCTTCTACTGATATTGCAAATCTCTTCACTCAGATTTTCTCCTGCAGTTCCACTTTAGACGATTCCGGTGCTGTTCCTCCACTATTTCCCCCCTCTGACTTCTTCATGGCTGACATTAAAATTTCTTCAGATGACGTATTTTCAGCCATCACTGGCCTCAATACTAACAAGGCATATGGGCCTGATGGAATCCCTCCTGTTGTTCTCAAGAACTGTGTTTCTGTGCTTACACTCTGCCTAGGTAAACTCTTTCGCCTTTGTCTCTCAACTTGTACCTTTCCTTCTTGCTGGAAGTTTGCTCTTATTCAGCCATTCCCAAAGAAGAGTGACCATTCCCAACCCTCTAACTATCGTCCAATTGCTTTAACATCCTGTGTCTCAAAAGTTTTCAAGTCAATTCTTAACAGAAAAATTTTAAAGCATCTTTCCTACCGCAACCTTCTTTCTGATCGTCATTATGAGTTCCGTCAGGGACGCTTCACTGGCGATCTTCTCACCTACCTTTCAGACTCCTGATCATCCTGCTTTCGGGACGCTGGCGAAAGCTTTGCTATTGCACTTGACATCTCAAAGGCTTTCGATCGATTTTGGCATAAAACTTTAATTTTGAAACTGCCCTCTTACGGTTTCTATCCTTCTATCTGTGCCATCATCTCTAGCTTCCTTTCTGGTCGTTCTGTAGCTGCTGTTGTAGAAGGCCATCGTTCTTTTCCTAGATCTATCAACAGTGGTGTTCATCAGAGCTCTCTCCTATCACCAACTCCCTTCCTTTTATTTATCAATGACCTTCTAAGCTGTACATCTAACCCTATCCACTCGTACACTGATGATTCCACCCTTCACCTTTCCATTCGGTTCTCGCAACGTCCATCTCAGCAGTTACTTCAACATGCAAGGGATGAGACTATGGCACACCTGATATCCGACTTAGCTTGTATCTCTGTCTGGGGTAAAAATAATCTTGTTGTTTATAATGGAAGAAACACTCAGTTTTTACACCTATCAACTCAACACAATCTTCCACAGGAGTTCCCACTAATATTTAATAATATCCAGCTCAATCCTGCATCATCCTTGAGCATTCTTGGGGTTTCATTCACTCGGGACTTATCTTGGAAAGATCGTATAACATCTCTTGTAAAATCTGCTTCCAAGAGACTGGGTTTGCTAAGCCGACTCCGTACCTTCTTTACCCCTGCACAATTGTTGACTTTCTACACGGGTTTTATTCGCCCTTGTGTAGAGTACAATTCTCATGTGTGGGGAGGCTCCCCTCATACAGATCTTCTCAATAGTGTGGAGTCAATGGCTTTTCGCCTCATTAACTCTCACCCTCTTACTGGCTCACTTCAACCTCTGTCTCTTCGCCGCACTGTTGCATCTTTAAATCTTTTCTAACGCTACTTCAACGATCACTCCTCCTCTGAACAGTCTGCTTGCATCCCTGCACCTCTCCCACAGTGCGTAGCACCCGTTTACCAATAAATTCTCATTCTTTTTCTGTCCAGTTCTGTAATGCTGGAACTAACCGTTACTCCCAGTCTTTCATTTATGCAACAGGTCAACTCTGGAACTGTCTTCCTCTCTCTGAATTCCCTACTTCCTATGATCTCCATTCTTTCAAATGCAGTGTGTCTAGGCATCTCGAAATGAATTGATCTGGAATTTGGCTCTCTTTTGTATTGCTTTTGTTTTTTCTTGGTAGGAATGATTTGCGGGCTCCTGGCCTTTGGTTCCTTCTTTCCAGCATTAAAAACAAAAAACTTGTTTCGTAACATCATCGTTCGTCACTTGGGGTCCCACCAAATGTACACCGACGACTCCAAGTTGAGTGAATGTGTGAGTGCTTGTGTGTGGTAGACTGAATGTTCCTTCAGGTATCGGTTGCCGACTCTTATATCTGTGTTTACCTCAGAACTTTTTGTGATTGACAGAGCCATAGACTATGCTCTAAATTCAAGGCATAACTCGTTTGTAATATTTTCAGACTTAAAATCAGCTCTTCAGGCAATTGCTTCTTGCTCTGTGGATTCTAATGAGATCGAAGACAGCATTGTTAATAAACTGCATTCGTGCGAAAAGTCCTTCACGCTGATCTGTGTGCCTGGTCACTATCTACGGCAATGAGCAGGCTGACTTACTTGCAAAATCGGCTGTGGAGCTTGAGAAGATATGGGATGTTCCCCGTGATCTACGGCCGAGTCTTTCTCTCGAAAATAAATAAATAAATCTTCTGTGGCAAGGTCAATGGACCAGACTAGATATTCCAACATGCAAGCCGTAGCTGAGCGAGTTGGATACTACCAACCATCCCAGTCGCTTGGAAGAAAAAATGTCGGCGCATTAGCGGCTTAATATCGCCATCATCAACTCATGAAACAATATTTTTAAAAACCATTTCCACCGCAGTGTGACATCTGTAATGCGGTGTTATCCATCAGTCATATCATCCTGCGCTGTCGGCGATTTATTCGTGAACGTGCTTCACTTATAAATTACTGCGGCGCAGCAGACGTCTCCTTTACCTTTTCCACCATCCTAGGCAATAGGGGTAATGCTATGACTGATAAATTGATGGCTTTCTTGAGAGACTGGATTGATCAGAGTGATGTGACTTTTATACTGTATGGTTA
>JAGKTI010033093.1:0-11754 GCA_018397915.1 Birgus latro | reverse complement strand
TAGTAGAGGGAAACGCTGAACAGAAACTATTGGCCTTATTCTCAGTGGCTTTGGGCTTTGGAGATTTCGTAAAACTTCTTCGCAAGTGATGTATTCAACACCTTGCACCTCAGTATCTTCATGTGTGTTACTGATGAAACTATGTCACTAGAAGGATAAAAACAGCATACAAGAGAATGCTATGGTGCCACACGTAAAATGAATCGCTGAGGAACTGGTTCTACGAAGCTTCCTAAGTTACGCAGAATACTGGGCGAGGGCTTGTGGTTTCACATACCGGTATATGAAAGCGAGTGTGCAGTAGTTACCCTCGAAGGCAACGGTCTGCTTAGTTTGTTATCTCTCCTCTGGCCTTCCTTTGGCCTCATGAGGGCTGTCCTTTATGGCAGTCACCTGAGCAGGAGAGAAAGGGACGTATTTATAAACGACCATAACCGTCTCATGGTCGGGACAATTGTAGTATAAACGACCATAACCGTCTCATGGCCGGGACAGTTGTAGTATAAACGACCATAACCCTCTCATGGTCGGGACAGTTGTAGTAATCTATCCCATCTTACGGCAGGCGATTTTATCTAGCTGAGTGAGTGCTGGGAGCTTTGAAGTGTTGGCATTACGATAAACAAGTCGTTTTCTCATGCTATATTTCCTATAACTCTGGTCTGACTTTTTTTTTTTTTTTTTTTGAACCTGCTCAAATGAAAATGAAAATATAAGCATGACTTCATACTCAACACTGTCAGGCTTCTTGGACTCACTGTTGGCTGAATAATTCCATCTGGCTCCAGCAGGAATTGAGTACTAGCATTTTACCAACCATGAGAGGATTAATGGTATAAGTAGGCGGTGGCTCAATCGGTAGAGAGGCGGCCTGCAGTCCTAATGGGCCCAGGATCGATTCCCAGCTGGGGCAGGATTTGAATGTTCTAAAAGCAGACTTTCCTGATCTACCAGAAGACCCGCCGACATGTAAAAATTCCCCCGCTAATACCAATACACCAGCCCTGTATGTTACACTCTTATGGTCAGGAAAACTCTAGTATTCTATTTCAGTGAACGCCAGATAACTTCATACAGTTAAGACTACGTTTAGGAGACTGAGCGTTAACAGTGATAAACAACATCATGTTTGAGACAACTCCAGTATTTTATTATAGATAATGCCAGACGTTTACGTAACTGAGTGCGTATAGTTCGCCGAAGTGTTGATACTTTTTTTTTTTTATGTGCCTGACTCTGGGCACAGGCTTCACAGCCTGCTATCAAGGCCCAGCAGTCCTCCTACATACCCTTCGGCGCTAACATGTAGAGGTGTAGGGTGTGTCATCGTGGACTGTTTCTCGTGCAGCCAAGCAACGTTTTGCACTGCTGCCTTAACCAAAGCATAACAGGTCTTGCTTTAGTATGATACCTTGGCTACAACTTGCTTCCAGCCAAGGCAGGAGTACTGAGTAGTAGCAGTAGTAGTAATTGCTGTGACCACAGATTCATTTGCATGTGAACTCATTAGTCTGAAGTTGTCCCCTCCTGCAGTCCACCATCCCCCTTCAGAGGATAGGGAGTTAGCTGAGCGGCGTTTGCATAACCAGGCATCAAAGCCGTCCAGCCATGTCAGTCCACCACATGCACCCTCTCCAGCACCGAGGGCAGAGTGAACAGGAGCCAGGACTGACGATTGTACTACTGTGTGAGCCTGTTACGTTTTGTGTCACTGTTGTCCTGTGTCAGTGATAGTTGTTTCCCTCTGTCATTGCATCACAGTACCGCGATGTGCTCAGATAAAAGCATTAGTTCTACATTCTGAAATGCAGCTGTATGATGAGATACTACACTTCCATCTGTGGTATAATTGTTCTGTTTTTATTTATGGGCTGTATTCTTGCAGGAACTGTAGGCTTCGTAGCACCTTCCACTCTGCGATTTGTTTTGTATCTTACGCCTCTTGTATGTCAGTGATGCAAAACAAATCCATGTAAAAGCGATGTACAGCACAGGAGACTGCTCAGGTGTAAAATGGAAAGTAAATCACTTAGTAATTCACTAAGTGCTAGGCAGCGTCCTATGCGACTTAAAGCCGAATTCTAAGTGTACTAATCTGCCCATTCCTGCTTGTCCTTCACCAACATCTTTCCTCGCAGTACTGTGGTGTGTAATGAATGTTGAAAGAAGAAACTACAAAAATACATGAGAAGCATCAAGGCCTTTATTCTCGTGCTGGTAGGCAGCTGTGTACCATATGTTTTTATCGACGGTATATTAACCCTCCCATGGGTGGAATCGCTTTAGTATTCTGATTAGCTGAAGGCACACCATTTTATTCAGCTGAAAGTGAGTACTGGAAGTGTTAATACTATGATCGTTTTACCCTAACTTGGCCTAAAATTTCCCTCTCCCCATCCTCAGTGCTTAGTCTTAACAACTAATCAACACTAGAAAATTACACCAGCCATGAAGAAGTGCTGTGAGAGGAGCAAACAGCCATAGCATTGTCCAGTTCTGCTACTGAGCTTCACGAAATAAGCTGTAGAACGATTTATATCTGGGCCACATTAAGGTAAAAAGAGAAAAGTACCATTAGCCCTCTTATGGTATGGAGAACTTTATGCCAGACAATTTTATTCAGCTAAGAATAAGCATCAGGAGCCTTAATCTCAGTCCTGGTACCTTACCCTCTCAGTGTAGAGGCAACTCAGGTATTTTATTTCAGCTAAAGCCAGACGATCCTATTCAGCTGGGTGTGAGCATAGGATCCTGCGAGTGTTAGTGTTATGATCTATGTTAATATACTGAAGATCAATGATAATGGAGAGGTAACACAAACTTTGATATTTCTCATATTAATTATATACTGATAGAGTTTGGAATAAAGGATAATGGTATATGTGCATAATACTATATTTTTCTTCCCTGTATATTGTGTCAGTAGCACAATATCTGCCCTGATGGTGATCCTGGTAACTCCTTTCACCTACCCTCCTTTTAATGTCCCTCTTCTGTCCTCTGATCTTTCCGTCCACTGACAACGAAACAACATCAATGCATGAATAAAGCAACCTGAACAAATAATATTTTAATAACAGTAGACATTTAGGAGGGAAAGGAAGTCACTATATTCAGAAAGCAGTGAAAAAAAAGTATATAAATTTTTGAGTCTGGCAGTGGTCAGTGACAAAGTACTTCATTTATCTTGGACAAGTGAAGAGTTCACTTATTGAGGCGTTGGTCTGTACTGTACACCTAAAATGTTATGAAACTGCTGTTTTCCCACATATAGTGTCATACACAATGTTCATCACTACATCTCTTGGCAGTTGTTGTCATCTACAGAGACGTTATCGCCTACTTCAAGTTATACCTGCTTCTTATTCACAAAATAAAAACTAACAACGTGTTGCAACACTTACCACCACAGTCACAAATGAACCAGTCAAACTTTATGGGAGAAGCAATACAAACAATACTGTAACCCCGGATCCTATCACTGAAGTTAACCGAGGGAAATTTCTACTTTCATTTCTTGAACTCTGTCAGCACCAGTGTTCCAAGCCTTCTTCAGAATGGAGAGGTATCATGCAGGGAGGAATTACGAATCCTTGATAATCTGGCCTGTGACATATAGGCCATGGTCCTGGCTGAGTTTAAACCTGAGCTGTCAGTAACTGGTGACTTTGAACATTAGGAGCAATGCTAATTGAACTGAGATATACAGAGTAATGGAGTTGCTGCTGTTTGACCTGATTACAGACTTTATCTATATATTGCCGAACGCCAAACTGTACTCAGAAAAGACAAGAAACTTGCTAGGGAGGTCACTTATCAAGCAGTGTTTTACATGCCCCACCCTTAGATAATTTATAGAATTAAAAAGATGTACAACCAATGAGCCTGGATGATTACCAATACTTGTTATTTCAGCCAGCAGTCATAAACCAAATACAGTCCCACAATCAACCTGTGTTTATCTGATATGCTCGATATTGTTTTTACTGTGCTGCAATCTCAGCATCAACTACCGTTCATTGTTGTTTATACGTCTAATCTGATTCCCAAGGCTAGCAAAAACTACCCAACTGCCAGCGTCTACACTCATCAAAGATGAGACCCAATTCACAGTTCTTCACCTACAACACTCTTAGTCAGTTACAAGCGATACAAGTGAAGCAGATTAACTGAATATTTCACAGAAATCTTTCATGTGGTGATACAAGCACCAAATTTGGTACAGATATTCCTCTGGGGGTAGCCTTTTGAAAAAGTACGCGGGCCACGTAAAATTTCAAAATGGCCGCCATTTTTTAAGATGGCCGCCATGTGCAATAAAGAAATCACACTGTTGTTCATAAAAACATAAATAATTGTCCTAGAAAGATTATCTCGGTGTCAAATCATTCATTATTGGGTGCATAGAATACAAATGAAACACTTAGAAACACTTACTAATAGAGTGAAGGTCAAGGCACACCCAGGGCACACTGGTGACGTCACTGCTGTGAAACTCAGCATGGGGTTCAGTGCCAGCTAAACACAGTGTATATTAGTGGTGGAGGTGGGGTGACAGTGGCAGTGTAGTTTAGTTCCCAAATGCTACCTAAAAACTCCGCATCCATATACATGTAGGTACTTTCTCTTGTTTAGTAGTTCCTACAGGTAGATGGTAGTTAATTAGATAGCCGCACCTGAATGGGCAGGGTGTGCCAGCGCGGGAGAGCCAAGCCAAGGGTAACGGGGCTGTGCAGTACTTCTTATGTAAATAATGTAAATTTTGTGTAAGTCATTGCAGTTACCTGGATGGTGTACAGATCGGACGGGAATTAAATGGCGCTGGATGAACGATCGGGCGAGGTGTAGGTCGTGCTTGCCCGAACCTAGTTGTGTCCCGTACATGAATGTGCGTGATATGATAGTGTACGTGGTAAAAGGATAAACCCTCGGCCTTGCTAAACATTTATTAACAGTAATTTATGCATTTTACTAACATGCTTTATACATTTAGCAACAGACAAAATGATGACTACAACTAATTAGCAAACTGATTGGGAAAAATGCTGTCTCTGCCAAGAAGACAAGAATGAAGATCTCAAGTGCCCAACTACAAGGCATCAGCCTAAGCATGATGGCTATGCTATGCTGGCCACCAACATCCCTCTGTTTCATGCTCTGAATGACATGCCACTTATCCTAGATAAAGCAAGACTGGATGAGGATGCTGGCCTAGAGGAAACATAAGGAAGAACAAAGCAGTATACCATCAGAGCTGCCGGTACCTGTTTAACAACACGAAACTGGAAAGGGCAAGGAAGCAAAAAAGTGCCGATGAAAGTACTCTGAAGACTGAAGGAAGCACCAGTACAAAGGTACGAAGAGCCAGCCATGAAGCTCGGAAGTCGGAGTGCTTCCTCTGTGAAGTAATAGAACCTGCAGCACAGCTGAGACAAGGCATGACCATGAACCTCAGCCAGAGGGTGAACGAGTGTGCTCGAACACTGAATGAGCTGGCCAAACTGAGCGGTGGAGACGCCATTGCCCAGGATCTCAAGTACCACCCGGCCTGTTTAGCTGGCCTCTACAATCGAGTGAGGGCGCAAAAGAAGGCTGAGGAAAGGCAGCTGCACATCAGTGTTGAACATGACGTCTACCCTCTGGGATTCTCAGAACTGATCACGTACATAGTGGAGACCAGTACCAGATAGGAAAGCCCGTCTGTCTTTAGGCTTGCAGACCTGGTCCAGCTGTACAAGGAGCGCCTAGAGCAGGTTGGAGTCAAACAACCTAATGTTAACTCCACCAGACTAAAGGCAAGAATCCTTGATGAACTGCCTGAAATGGAAGCTCACAACCAAGAGAGAGACATTCTTCTGGCTTTTCAAGAGGACGTTGGCTCAGCTGTGGCTCAGGTCTCAGATTACAGCAAAGCCATGGTTCTCGCAAAAGCAGCTAAGATACTGAGACGACATACCCTTGAACACAAAACCTCGCTCAATGGAACCTTCCATGAGGGATGTGTCCATGAAGCCATTCCATCTGCTCTTCTACAGTTTGTACCGATGATCAAGCATGGCGCAGATATCTGTCTCAACTAAGATTTGGGACTTTCAAGACGGGCCTGGCTATCACACAGCTTCTGCAGTGCAACTCCTATACCAGTTCCAAGGAAGGCGTGACCACCCACAGACACTCAAGAGATCGGAAGACCCCATTCCCTGTCTATATGGGATTGTCTATATATGCCAAGACAAGGGAGAGAAGGCTGGTGGAGATGCTGCATGATCACGCTATTTACATTTCCTATGACAGAGTGCTTGAAATCTCTGCACAGTTGGGGGACGCAGTTCAAGTACATCGGGGAGGGCGTTGTATGTCCCCCAGTCCTGAGGAAAGGGTTGTTTACCACCACAACGACGGATAACACTGACCACAACCCAACTGCAACTACAGCTACTTCAGCATTCCATGGCACCAGCATATCAGTACTGCAGTATCCCAGCAAAGACAACAAGGGAGAAGAGCGAAGAGGCCTAAGATTTTGAAGTGAGAAGGTGAAGACAGTACCCAAACTTCCTGATGCCTTCACCAATATCCGCCTGGCATCTTTTAAGAAGAAGAATCCGTCTCCCCCACAGACTGGTGTGCAACAGTCTGGTATCATAGATCTACAGAAGCCTGATCTGACCCCCGAGTTTGAGTGGCTGCAGAAGGTCATCCTCACTGTGACTGAGGAAACAGGAACAGATGCTTTGACACGTGGTTAGCCCATCATGCTGACAAGAAGAGAGGTCTGCTTTTGAAGTTACCATCACCTCCCTGATGCCACTCCTTCGAGATGCAGCCCATTCAGTAGCCACCGCCAGACACGTCATGGACAAGACCATAGAGTTGGTAGAATTCCTCAACCCAGGCCAAGTACCTGCTATGGCCGATGATCAGCCTATCTATTCAGTGGGAAAACAAATCCAGTGGCACTGGCCCAAACTCTATGGGGAAGACAAATTTGTCATGATGTTTGGTGGCCTGCATATTGAGATGGCAGCACTGAAGTCTGTTGGCTCACTTCTGCAGAACAGTGGCTGTACCGGTGCTTTTATGGAAGCTGGAATAGCCCCTCCTGGAACAGCAGAGTCTTTTCTCACTGTTTCAAGCATCACTAGGATGCGACAGATGCATCAGGTAACAGCTTGCAGTCTATATAAGCTCTTGAAGACAGCCTATGAGAAGTACGTCATGGAAGCAGAAGCAGACTCTGAGGAGGTGAATTGAATGATTGGTGTGAGAGATGCAGAGGTCAAAGCCCACAGTTCCAGTTCTGGTATCTTGTGCTATCAATGGAACTGGTTATATTCATACTGGTCAGATCACTCAGAGAAGCCAACTTCGATCTGCACTGCCAGTCATTGTCTGAGCTCTTGCCATTCTTCTTCGCCAACAACAATCTGACCTATGTACGACGGCTGCCAATTCATCTCAGAGACATGGTCACACTCAAAGAAAAACACCCACAGCTGGCTGAGGAGTTTGAGAAGAGGAACTTCGTTGTGCACAAAACCACTCGAGTGTTCTCAGCATTACCTGTCGACCAAGCCCATAAGCAGGCCAATGCTGTCATCAAAGCTGATGGGGGTGCGATGGGCATCACTGAAGATCCGTCTGCACTGAGAAGATGGTCAGTAGCCGGCCCAGAAGCCAACCACCTAGTTGAACAGTATGAAGCAGAATCTGAAGCCTAGGTGACAACTCAGCATGCCACCCATCACGAGCAGACATCACAAGCTCGACGAGTGTTCCTTGAAAGAGTGCAGAAACTTTCCCAGGTGTTGGAGGATATGGGCAATCCTTTCGAGGAAGAGAGTCGCGACCTGTATTCCCTGGACACAAAGGACGTCGCCCACCCCAGTGCCGCTGAACTGATTGTGACACATCTTGAGAGAGGTCGACTCCATTACCATGAGTTCCTAGCCGGACTGGAGAAAGAAGAGTCAACTTTCCATGACCCAGTAAAGAAGAACAAAGTGGACTTCTTCCAACAGGAGCCAACGTCTGTAGTCACTTCAAAGCAGAAGGTCTTGAAAGAGGATTGTTAAGTATTTTCCAAGCTGTTTATCTCATGCCAGAACAGAGAGTGTGATCTGCAGGAATTCTTTCGTCATGAGAACCAGCCGTTCCCTGCAGCATTGAGTGAAGGTGGAAAACTATATTCCTGTCAGAAATCACAGCTTGCTACTGTTCTTGAGAGCTATTTTACAACCCCAGATAAAGAACTTACTGCTGATGCCATTATCATTGATGGCTCGGCGCTCGTCAACAGCCTTCCTCCTCAGTCGTCCAAGACATTTGAGGCCTACGCAATTTCGGATGTACTCCCTGTCATACAAGCTTACTCCACAAAGTACAGAAGAACAGACACCGTCTTCGATGTGTACCTGCCATCCAGTCTGAAAGCAGAAACAAGATCAACCCGGGGATGAGGAGTTAGGCGCAGAGTGACAAGCAACGGCAAACTTCCATCAAACTGGCACAGCTTTCTGCGAGATAGCGAAAACAAGATGAAGCTGTTTCATTTGCTGGCTGACAAGATTGTCCAGGTGACCTCGGCGACTTCGCCCAACTTGATCTATGTTACCAAGTGCGCGGATACCCTGAAGAACCATGAGCACAGTTTGGAAGGACTAACCCCTTGTAGTCACGAAGAAGCACACTCGATTGTTCGTACATGTGAGACACGCAGGGCAGCAGGGCTGCAAGGCTGTCGTTGTCAAAGCCAATTTCACGGATGTCCTGGTGATTGCCATCGGCAGCATGCCAGTCCTTCAAGACACTGGGCTTGAGCAACTGTGGTTGGCCTTTGGCCAGGGAAGCAACTTGAGATGGATCCCTGTTCATGATCTGTATCTGGCTATTGGACTTGAAAAAACAAGAGGACTGCTGTTCTTCCATGCCTTTACCGGTTGCAACGTTGTATCGGCCTTTTGTGGTAGAGGGAAGAAATCAGCTTGGCAGACGTGGGCTATCTGTAGTGTGGCTTCTGAGGCTTTTTCTCAATGTAGCCAGTACCAACCAACCATTGATGATGCCATTCTGGACGTCCTGGAGCAGTTTGTTGTCTTGCTGTATGAAAGATCGAGCACAGCTACAGGTGTTGATGAGGCTAGGTTTGAGATGTCTGCCAGTAAGCAGAGGTCATACCAGACCATCCCTCCAACCCGAGCAGCTCTACTCCAGCATACCAAGCATGCTGCCTACCAGGCGGGCTGCGTATGGAGCCAAGCAACACAGTGTGAGCCTGAGGAACAGAGTCCGGCAGACTGGGGGAGGACGAAGAAGGGAGACCAGTTGCAAGTCATCTGGACCACACTGCCTCCCATTGCGGAGAGCTGCCAGGAGCTCACCAAGTGTGGATGTCATCCTGAATGCCGGGGACGCTGCAAGTGCTACCGATATGGACTTTCCCGTACAGCATTATGCAGCTGCAAGTGTGAGAACTAGACATCAGGATCAGAGACCCATTTTGGCACACAGACTCTCAAACAGTGACATTTTGTGAAGGCTTATCATGCTTATAGTGTACCATCATACTTCTTTTGATGAATAAACGTCACTGTTATTGAACAGACATTATTTTGTGCATGTTTCTCTATAAATCATAGAAGGAAGCCCCAAACAAGCTTGAAACTACAATATCTGGTTTCCTCGTGGTCCAAAACATAGAATTTGACGGCAGCATCATTCAAATCGGCCACGAGCATGCAATTCTATGATAAAAACAACCTAATTTTAGGTCCGATGACGGCCATCTTGAAAAATGGCGACCATTTTGAAATTTTACGTGGCCCGCATACTTTATCAAAAGGGTACCCCCATAGGAATATTTGTACCAAATTTGGTGCCTGTATCACTATATGAAAGATTGTTACAGTTATCAGCTTCACTATACAGTATGCTCGGTTTCACAATGGTGAGACGACGCCCCAACCAAAAAGAAACCAACAGTCCTTCACAATGGCGCAAGCTGAGAAGATAAAAGCAACCAAGGAAGGGATTTTTTCCTGCAAAAATATTTAGGGATTCTTTGATGTCTATTTTAATAAATCCTTTTAATACCGTACATTAGATTATCCAAACAAATACGTTAGCGAGTTAAGCAGACTCAAGAAAGCAGTAAGGTAATTTTTTTACATAATATCATGAACTTAATAATAGGACTGATAAAACTCTTTTTTGTGTGTATTTCATCTAATACAGAAATTCGGCAACAGTTTTTCTGTTACTCTGTTTAATTACCGACATGAATAGTATTTCTACAAACAGTCATGCAATCTCTCTTTAGCTCTTAATTTTCTTATTTATTCAGTTTTATTTAATTTGTTTACTGTTTCTTACTACAGTGATTGTGTTGAGTTCAATTTTGGGTTTGTCTTTGTCTGTGACAGTTGTCCTGCCTAAGTGTGATGAGTGTGGCAACAGTAGAGTTAATGGCTGTAGTGAACTGTCTACTGCACGGAAAAAAGAAAGCCACATACCGAAACAGTGGCTATAGTAAATTTCAGTTTGATATGAATATAATTCCTCCCTCTGAACAATTCGCTGCAATGTGAAATCAAACATACACCTAATGCCTGCTGGATATGTATAAAATTTTACCCCAATGTTTGGGGAGTTGAAGCGTTGTAAAGAGCCTGGCAGAGGTGAGATTTTTTTTTTCGTTTAAAATATGAATGTAAAAGTAGGAATGCAAGAGCCGACGAAGAATACCCTGAGGTGGATGGAAACTGTAGTGCCGTGTTGGATTTCTGTGCCGGGAGAATTTTAACGATTTCATCTAGTTTCTTTACGCACACAATGATCCATGTTCGAAATGGATAGTGTAAAAAAGAGGGAAAATGGAGTCGATAAAGCATAAAGTTGAGAAGTGGTTGCATGACGGTACTGTCTCTCCATAGTAACGTATAGAACTGAACTAAGTTCAACTGTAAAAAAACTGGAAATGAGTCATGTGAGAGGAGTGTGTGTTGAGTTCCATGGGCACACAGACAAATCAGAACGTTTAGGAGGGTCATTTTCGTAATGAGCGTGCACTGAAAAGTTTTACGGGGATTGTTCTGATTTTTTTTTTTCTTGTGGAGCGAGTGGAACATGAGAAATTGACTAAGAGGGTGTACAGTATGTGAGTAAGGTAGAAGGAGAGAGGGGAGAGAGGGTGATCGTGGATGAGGTGAAAGGCCGGGGTGGAGAGGTGTACGTGGGTAAGAGTGGTAGGGGATAGCGAGAGGACAGCCTGATGGTGTAGAAGAGAGCGATGTAGCGGTGACTTATTCGTGACTAAACCATTCAGGATTAATGTGTTTGGCTACGGAGAAAGAGAATCCTAGTTTCATTATTCTGTTTTCAGTAATGTTATGTTATTGTTTCACTGTACAGAACGAAATGGCTGTAGAATCACAGAAATGGTAAGACTGTCGAATATCCAAGATGCGTTGCTAAAATGCTCTTTGGAATTTCGACCTCTTCACTTGCTGTGTTTATCTTTCATTTTCTTAACTTGATTATACTGGCTGTACAAGGGACATTTCAGTCCTAAGGCGTCAGATAGAGCCATCACTGATCTCTTCAGCACGAGAGAGATTTTGGGGTCTGAATGAAATCGTATAGATAAAAAAAGAAAAAAAAAGATAACTGTAATGAAGGGTTACCGAAGCATACTCACAACTGCATATAAGTCTCGAGGGACTGATATTGCCAGGTGGATGTTTCTTGAGTGAGAGG
>JAGKTI010033092.1:0-11754 GCA_018397915.1 Birgus latro | reverse complement strand
AGAGAGAGAGAGAGAGGTGTAAGTAATGAGTGTGTGAGGGAGGGGTCGTGGATGGGTGATGGGTGGTCAAGATAGCACCCCCCGCTAATGAAGATTCCATGTCGCTGTTTCGAGGTGTCCCCAGCCCACCCCTGTCCTCACCCCCTCCTCCAGGCTACACACGGGGCTACCTAGTCTTCCAGGGGGCTACAGGAGGTAAATATCACACCTTTACGCAATTTCCAAGAAGATTAAACTAGATTTGTCTTACGCATTTTCCTGTTATCATTTTGTAGTTATGTCGATTGCTAAGACTGGAATCTTTTACGCAATTTCCACTATCGTGCACTTACGCAATTTCCCAGAGGGTCGTGATTGCCTTCTTACGTAGTTTTTTCACTCACACCCTTACGCAGTTTTCTCACACGCACCCTTACGCAATATCCTCGAACGTTATACCTTGCTCAGTACCCAAAATTTTTACATCGTTACCTTGTCCCTTGTCGCAGGTTCCTAGATTATTACACCGGGAACTTTACGTAGGTTCCTAGTATGTTACATCCAATTTTTTAGTGAGAAAGGTGTAATAATAATAATAATAATAATAATAATAATAATAAGTCATTGGGTGGAAGAGGCTAAAAATAATCAAGACGTCATGATACCCGGAGAATGAATCCCTTCAGTTTGAGTACGTATTTTACTTTTTATCTTTTATTTTTCATTTTTTCTTGCTCAGTCTCAGAATACTCTCTAGCAGTGAGGGGCAGTTAAGGCCATATTAAACCCCTCTAGTTCGAACAGTCTATCTTCGGTCAATACGTCTGAAATTAGGAGAAATCTATATCTCTCTGTTGATCTGTCTGTCACTCTGTCTTCTGCCTGTCTAGCTCAGTCTATCTATCTGTTTGTTTGTCTGTCTGTCTGTGTCTGTCTCTCTGTGTATCTATTGCCAGACCCCTTAAATCCCGTAAGCGGTGGCCACAAGCAAATCTCCTCCATGTCGTCCTGTTCTCCGAAATTTGGCTACCTTCCCTCCACACTCCCTCCTCTCATATATCTGTCCACTTCATTCCTCCATCTCGCCCTCGGTCTCCCCCTCCACCTGTGCCCCTCCACCTCACTCACATGCACTCTTCTAGTCAATCTCTTATTCTTCATCCTCTTCACATGGCCAAACCATCTTAAAGTATTTCTCTTAACACTCAGCCACATCCACATCAACACCACAACGCTCCTTTACTTCCTCGTTTGTCTGTCTGTAACACCACAATGCTCCTTTACTTCCTCATTTGCCTGTCTGTCTCTCCATGTACCTTCACACGCTTCTCTGAAATAAAAGAATAAAAAATAAAGAACAGAGTAAAGAGACTAGTAAAAATGCAGCAGGATCCACCACATCAGCATACACCCGTCATATTCAATAAAGGCTATGTGATAATTAGTAAAGCTTATGTGATAATTACTGGCCGCGGAACTGGTGTTCTCTGCACTTACTCCAGCAGATAGAATAATTTACCTGTAATTAATGAGATGATTGTATAATCAGAGAAGCTGGCAGGTATTCTCATTAGAGAGTATCTGAAGAGTGGACGACCTTTGTACGACGTTATTTATTTCTGTATTTATTTTATCAATTTTTGGAAAGATTTTTTGAGGGGTCCTGTGGGTTATAGTATTGCCTTGATTGACTCCTTCCGTACGACAGGTGGTGCTGGATATGGACGCCTTCACGTGGTGGCACTGATAACCTGGGCAGCTTAACTGCCTGATTATACAAACTTCATATGCTTCCCTATCTCCCAAAAAAAGATGGTGAACAGCAGGAGGGCGGCAACTTCAGTCTGCTGTCCACTGTGTTCACATTTCAGATTAACCTGGGACTACAACAACAGTAACTTTTTTTTTTTTTTCGAAAGTCACCCCCATCCACTTGTGAAGATCAAAACCAACCTTCATAATACGGATCACCAATTGGAGTTGTAATGTGAAGGTGAACACTAACCTTCATATTACAGTCCACTGGCCCCAAGCACGTCAACGGCTTTGGTTACTAACCATCTACTACTACTTTCAGTACTTTATTTTTATTCATTAACATTACAGTACTAATAAATACATTAATCTGCTGGAATCGCTGGTCAGTGTGACTCTCGACCACAGTAGCTTCGTAATTCATACCCGCTAGCGAGACTGGCCTGATGAGGGCTTATGGTCTTGTGCCCCTGAGGCATAGGAGTGCAGACCTTACGAGGGAGAATGACAATCGACATCTCATCCAGGCCATAACAGAACGCTGGGGTTGATGCTTCTCAGGAAGAATATCAGCCAGTCTCGAGTAGAAACTCCCAGCCTCTGGACCCATTCCACCTGATATTGTGAACACAAGGGAAGTGAATCGACCTTGATCCACGTGTAGAATCCTTTCTTGATAGTTTCTACCCACATTTACTCTGGAATTCGATAGCCTAGTCTCTTTCAACACCTCACAATGGAGAAAAGAAGGACT
Organism: Birgus latro; assembly: GCA_018397915.1. Lineage (NCBI taxonomy): Eukaryota > Metazoa > Arthropoda > Malacostraca > Decapoda > Coenobitidae > Birgus > Birgus latro. The sequence goes on along the minus strand of JAGKTI010033092.1, from coordinate 9,266 downwards.
GAATCTTACAATGGTTTTAAAAATATTATTCCGGCTTTTTTGCCCTTCGATTCCAGTGACACTTCGATTGCTTTTAATATTCCATAAACCCCCTCCCTCACGTGCACCGATCCACTCACACGCCAGGCAATCACTCTCCAGTTCACCAAGCATTCACTCTCCTGTTCACCAGCAGTCACTCTCCTGTCCACCAAGCATTCACTCTCTTATTCACCAAGCATTCACTCTCCTGTTGACCAGCAGTCACTCTCCTATTCAGAGCCAGGAAAGCATTATGCACCTCATTACTGTCGGCTCATTTTTTACTTTGACATGCTGACGTTTTGACGCTAAAAGGCGGAAGGGGTGATCGGCCGCCTCCATGATAGCGAAAGTTGAGGAGGGAGGGAGAGATGGAGGGAGGGAGAAAGGTAGGTAAATAGGAAGGAAGGGAGAGATGAAGGGATGGAAGTAGGGAGTTGGGTGTGTGGGGTAGGTAGGTTGATATGACTGAAGGGAGGAAGCAGACAGGGAAATAGGAAGATAGGTAAGTATGGTGTTAGAGAGGTAGGAAGATAGAGAGGTAGGTAGAAAGTGAGGAAGAAAGACAGAGAGGGAGGTAGGTGGCCACCGAGGGAGGGAGGAAAGTAGAGACAGGGAGGGAGGGAGAAAGAGAAAGGAAGGGAGGAAGTGGTAGGGAGCCAGCGAGGTTGAAAGTAAGGGATAAGTAATGAGGGAGACAGAGAGACAAAGATGTAGGTAGGGAGATAGGTTGGAAGGGAGACAGGGAGAGAGATAGGTACGGAGAGAAGCAAGGATGTAAGGAGGGAGGGAGAAGAAGGGAGAGGGGGGACGGAGGGAGGGAAGGAGTTGGTGGTGGTGACATTCCGCGATTAAAGTGGAATGTTCTCAAGTTTAATGAAGTGGAGAGGCGAGTTGTGGTGACCCGTCGTGGAGAGAGAGAGCGAGAGAGAGACTGACAGACAGACAGACAGAGAGGATACAAGTAAGGAATTTCATGCACAAGACAGCCAATGAAAGATAGGCAGATAGGAAACAGTAAAAGTGAGCAGGACGCCAGATGTATAGATTAGATGCTGCAGGAAAATATGAGAGCTGACTGAGTTTTATTTTATTTTATTTTATTTTTTTTAGAAATGGGTGGCTAAACTAAGGTGTGTACAGTACGAGGCTAGGAGAGAGGACTGCCTTATGTTTTTTTTTTCTTTCCGGGGGTGGGGGGATGGAGACTGAGAAAAGTGTACTGTGAGGAAATGAGGAAAAGTGACAGCTGTCTTGAGATCTGTAGTGAGGACTGTGGCAGAGCTGTGATGTGGACAATATGAGACCGGGTGTGTGTGTGTGTGTGTGTGTGTGTGTGTGTGTGTGTGTAAGACTTGAGATAGCTTTAGAGAAACTGTGTGAAAAATAGGACTGTCTGGGGAAAGTGCCATGTGAGAGTCGAGCTGCTCAGGGGACCATATTGAGGGCCATAGAAGGGTTGTATGAATAACTGACGATCTGTATTAGGACTGTGTTAGGACTATGGAAGGGCTGCAGATAACTGTGTATGGACTGGGCTGTGGTCCATATGGGAGTCTGAGCTACGGGGTGGTGGCTGAGGAAAGTTATATATGAGGGACTCTAAACTTTGTGAGAGCTAGGAAGAGGGAGAGAGGACTACATGAGGGCTGGATATAGGGACTGAGATATGGCTAAGGAGCATGGGGATAGTAGAAAGGGCTGGATAACGACTGATATACGTATATTTTGAGGTGAGGGCTGAAGGACAACTGAGATAAAGGCTACGAAAGGGCTGAAGAAAGGGCTACGTGAGGGCTATAAGGGTTTGGTTGGGGTGGGTGAGGGCTTGGGTGGGGTGGGTGAGGGAGGGGAGCAGGTGAAGGCCGAGGTTACGGGGTGGGCCAGCCAGACGCCACAGGTCAAGTACTTGATTTATAAGTCGCCGAAGGGAGGGGGTGAGGGAGTTCTGCCTGCCTGCTGCCTCCCTAACACTTTATTTTGTGTGTTCCTCTTCTCATATCATTCCAGTCTTTATTTTCTGTGTTCCTCCTCTTTATCACCTCATTCTGTATTTTCTGTGTCTGTCTTCTTTATCACCCCATTCTTTATTTTGCTTATACTCCTTCCCTCATTCTTCATTTCTTTTCCTCTTCTTATCGCCCCATTCTTTATTTTCCGTGCCCCACTTCTGTATCACTTCATTCTGTATGTTGCTTCTTCCTAAACTCTGACTGACTCATTCTTTATACCGTGTGCTCCCTCGTCTGCTTTACTTTGCAATTTGTGTGTTGGTTTTAGGCTTTTTTATCCTCTGTGTTTAATTTGTGTTTATTCTCCTTTTATTTCTGTGCCTCTACTTTTCTCTGTCACCTCTTAGTATTGTTTCCTTTTTTTGTGGTTGATTCTTTTCTGTTTTTATTGTCTTATTTCGCTATATATTTTTGATCTGTTCTCTGTAAATGCCCCCTTCTTATGAATTTGTGATTTTTTTTAATGTTCTTTGTGTATCCATCTTTGTGTGTGTGTGTGTGTGTGTGTGTTTCAGTTCTTCATCTTTTGTTCTACCGTGTTCTTTTTTTCATTCCTTCTTCCTTAGTAATTCTTCTCTTTTTATATCTTTCATAACATCTGTCTCGTATCCTTTGTATGTTTCCTCTCTCTCTCTCTCTCTCTCTCTCTCTCTCTCTCTCTCTCTCTCTCTCTCTCTCTCTCTCTCTCTCAAACGGCTTTTAATGAGAGAGATTTTAGTGATACGGACGCCAAATGGTGAAAGTGCTGAAGGATCCTGGTGATAGAGATGTTAAGTGATGGTGATAGTGGTAGGTGGTGATAGTGGTGATGGTGGTGATAAGTGGTGATTTTGGTGATGGTGGTAGATGCTGATAGTTGTGATGTGGCGTAAGTGATGGTGATAGTGACAATTGGTGATAGTTGTGATGATAGTTAAGTGATGGTGGTGGTGGTAGTTGGTGATAGGGGTGTTTGTGATGATGGTGGTAGGTGGTGATGACAGTGGTGATGGTGGTAATTTAGTGGTGATGGTGGTGATAGTGATGATGGTCAAGGATGTGTGATAGCGGGAGATTAGGAAGTAGAAACTGTTAACTCGTGTGGTTGTTGTGGTAATGGTAGTGGTTGTTGTGGTAGCGATGATAGTGGTGGTGGTTGTAGTTGAGTTGCAGTGGTAGTGGTTATAGCCGAGTTGTAGTGGTGTAGTTGTAGGTAAGTTGTGGTAATTTTTTGTTTTTTGTTTACGTGTGACAGTGATAGGTGAGAGAGTGGTTGCTGTGGTAATGTTTGTTAAGCTATAATTGTGATGGTTGTGGTAGGTGTTATAGATGTAGTTGTTATGATGGTGGTAGTTGTGGTAGTGGTTGCTGTGATAGTGGTAATAGCTGTGGTAGCTGGTGGCACAGGAACTGACTAGTTATAAATGCCATCTCGCCATCTTTGATACTGTGTTAAGAGGTTCGTGCGAAAATATGATGCTAGTCACGAAGAAGTACTATATAAAAGATGTAGAGCCGTAGTAATGTCTTTCTGCCACTGACCTTCATGACCTAAGCTGCAAAAGGACGAAAATCGGGCTAGATTAGAGTTAAAGACCTTTAGTTTTTTCGATGTAAAGGTGGTGGTATTTGTGTGGCAGTAGTTATTATGACAAAGGTGGTTGGGTGTGTGTGGTTTATATTGTTGTTTGGCGTGTGTGGTTTATATTGTTGTTTGGTGTGTGTGTGTGTGTGTGTGTGTGTGTGTGTGTGTGTGTCAGAGGGGTGGTGGGTGTATCGCAAAGTGGCAGCCAAGTGAGTCAAACTGTGCCAGACATCCCCCATTTCCCCTCCTTACGCCTCTCCCCTTATCTCGCCACCCGCCGCAAAAACACACCTTCTCCTCTCTTGTTTGCCTTTGTTTACGGTCCTCGCGCTGTTTGATGGCCAGGGAAATGCGCTCTGAGGACGCTTTGTGTCGGGAAAAAATGAGTAAGTGCTCTATAGAACGAAAAAAACAAAATGAAAAGAAAAAAGTGTTGGGTAATGTGGGTGAAAATAAAAGTTTTCTCCCCGCCATCCTGTCTATTTTTTTTTGTCTACGGATTGTCGCTTCAGATTTGTTGCTTTCTCTATGTTGTTTGACGTAGACTTAGAAGATTCCCTAATATGTGCTGTAGGAGGCAAATTTTCTTCTAATTATTCAACTCTTCTACTTCTCACTTTCCTCCGCTAGCTAGTATTTCTAAGCTGAGAGATGCTTTGTATGTTTCTATAACGTAAAGGATTTTCTTTAATGTGGCATGTCAGGGAGGAAAGGAAGGGTATAACTTAAGTATGAAACAGATGCAGTGGAGTAGCAACGTCTTTTTGTCCTGAAGTGTACAATTCCATTCACAAGTCCGTGCTAGAGTGGGCGGGATATGATAGCATTTATAGGAAAAGCATTAAGTTACAGCACCTCTAGATGAACGACCTAAAACAACCTCATAACAGTTCATTATTCCCTTATCTGCAAAGGCTAATAGTCCAAGCATTTTTACAAGGAATATTATAACTCACCTGAGCAGTACACAAATTAAGGTAAAACTATCGTCCCAGTTGTGTCTGAAAATTATTTACCACTGACGACGAAACATAACAAGAGTCCAATCTCAATGAATGCCTATCCCAAATGGCTCGCCTTGTCAGCGATGTATTTAGCGAACCTTGGCAAGATTGTTTTGTCTCACACCAAGAACCAAGAACGAAGATGGTGTTTTTGTGTTAGATGGTACTGTTAGGGTCGTTTATTCCCTTACTTGTTTTTGTTTTAAATCTGTGACGCGAGTCTTACGGATATGAATATAGTTGATTAATTTAGCAAGATCTTAGTAGGTTTTAACCTCTCTCTCTTTCTCTCTTTCTCTCTCTCCCTCTCTCTCTCTCACACACACACACACACAATCAGGCCCCCATCAGCGCCCCCTGCCGAGTGCCTGTCACATTAGGAGGCGGTGTAGGGTGATTAGTGCCGTCGCTACCTGTCCGCCGGCCTTCGACAGCGGTTCTCGCACCTTGGTTGATAGTCTTACCTCCTTACTACCTTCTCCTCCCTCTCGTGTGTGTGTATGTGTGTGTGTGTTTGTGTTTATTAGCTTTGTGCCATAGTCTGTCAGTCCATTAAGCAGTCAGTCAGTTCTACCTCTTCGTTCGTGTTTATTTTTCTCTATTTCCTCTTCGTCTGCTTAATCTCTCAGTCAGTCAGTACTCCCTGTCTCGCACTTCCTTTTGTTGTCATAACTTTTGCCTGGTAATTCCTGCATCCTACGACTTTTTCTCCTAATTGTTCTTGTTGCCTGTTTAACTTACTGTCCATTGTGTTCCATCCCTCTCCCCATTACCTGCTTCTTCTCCCTGTTAATTTTATTCTTACACCTTGCTTCATAGTCCCTTCATCCTGTCACCTTCTCTCACCCTGTCCCATTACCCTCTCCTTTCTCTTTTCCTCTTCGCTGTCAACCCGTATCTTCCAAAAGGTGCTGCAGGGTGATTAGTGCCCCTCTCACCTGTCGTACGGTCCTCAACAACGGTTCTCACACCTTCGTTGATAGTCCGTCTTCTCTACCAGCCTTTCCTCTTTCATCTACCCCTCTCCTACCCCACTCCTCCCTCTTCCTCTTCCGTCTCCATGATCTTTCTGCTACCTTCTTCTTCCCCGACATCCTCGCTTCCATTCCCTCTGTCTTATTTTATCTTGTTTGTTTTCATTGCCTTTCCATCCAACTTTCTTGCCCCGTTCTCCTCTCCCTCATTCCCTCTGTTTTCTCTTTCTCTCTTTTTTCCCCCCTTTTCCCCTTGTTTTCTGACCTGAGCTATTCTCCCCTTGTGTCAGTCTTTCTTTCTTGCTTTTTCCTTTTCTTTTTCACTCCTGTTGCTCCTCATTCTCACTTTTTCCATTTGATTTTCTGGCCAGACCCCCTACCTTCCCATCTCTGTATTTTTTCTGGTTATTTTCTTGCTGTTACTTCTTGCTCCATAGATTCTTCACCCACAACTTTCTTCCCGTCTTTAGATCTTCTGTTTTTCCTTCATCTTTTATTTTCTCATTAATTTTTCTCCTCTCCTTTTCCCCGTCTCTTTTTGCGATCATGCGTTTTTTTCCCTCACTTTCTTCCCCTTTTTTTTCCTTTTTTCTCACTTAATCTTGAACTTGCACCTTCTCATTCACTCTCTTCTTCTTTTCTTTTCCCTCTGTTACTCTCGATCTTTCTTAGAGTCTTCCACTTTCTTCACCTCCTTTCCACCCCCTCTCGTATTTTCAATCTTACGTTATTTCTGTCAAATGCTTCCTCTCCTTTCCTCTCTCAATTTCTTCCTCTCCTTTTCTCTCTCCCTTTCTTCCTCCTCTCCTTCCCCGCTCTCCTGTTTTCTGTCTTTCCCTTTCTCCTCTCTGTATATGGAGGCTCCCTATCTACGTATCTCCCAATAGGTGCTGTAGGGTGATTAGTGCCCCTGCTACCTGTCCGCCGTGCCTCGACAGCGGTTCTCACACCTTGGTTGATAGTCTACCTGCTACATTCCTCCCCCCCTCCCCTTACCTGCTTCTTTTCTCTTTCTCCTCTCCCCTTCTCTCCCCCTTACCTGCTTCTTTTCTCTTTCTCCTCTCCCCTTTTCTCCCCCTTACCTGCTTCTTTTCTCTTTCTCCCTCCCTGTCTCTCTCCTTTTCTGCTCTTCCTCTTTCCCCCTTTCTACCTACTTCATTCCTCCCCCTCTTACCTGCTTCTTTTCTCTCGTCCCCACCCTCTCTCTCTCTCCTACTCTGCTTATTCCCTTACCTCCCTCTCCACCTACTACTCTCTTCCTTCCTCTCCCTCTGCTGTTTCTCCTCTCTCACCCTCTCTTTTCAGCTGTATTCTTCTGCCATCTCCCTCTTTGTCTTTCTTCCACCCTCTTTCTTTCCTCTTACGTTCTTCTCTCCCCCCCCTTTTTTTTTCTTTCTCCCACTCTNCTCTTCTCTCTTTTCTATGTCCATTTTCCGAACTCAGTCAATCCATTTTCTTCTCTCTCTCTCTCTCTCTCTCTCTCTCTCTCTCTCTCTCTTTTCCCGGTCACATCCAGTCAGGTTAGCTTTGAGTCACTGTGGTCTAGTCATTCTGCTTAATTTCACCCATGTTCTGACTCCAAGATTATTCTGGTCATTTTAGGTCCTTTAGGTCCAACACTTTAATTTTTAGGTCAATGTAGATAGATTGAGTCAGTTTCCCATGAATGCTATTGGTATTTTTTTTTTTAAGTACGACATGTGGAGAGGATGGAGAGTGAGAGACTGACGAGGAGAGTGTATGTGAGTGAGGTGGAGTGGGGGAGAGGAAGGGGGAGGCCGAGGATGAGGTGGAGGGATGGAGTGGAGAGGTATATGAGAGAGGGGGGTGTGAGCTGGGAGCAGGGCAGTGAATTGGCGGGGGACGGAGCGACATGGAGGCGATTTGTTTGTGGCCACCCCGTACGGGATTAAGGCGTCTGGCAATGGATAGATGGATAGACAATCTATGCCTCTCTCTACCAATTACTTCAGGTCGTAGGCGTGAGTCAAAAACCAGCTTTAATTTTAAGATGAAGTGGTTTTGAGGTAAGCCAAGTCTTGTAAGGTTGGGTGGAGTTGGTTGAAAAGGGGTGGGCGGGATGAGGTGCGACGGTGGGCAGTGGCGAGGTAGGGCGGAGGTAGCACTCCCTGTGAAGATGGCCCTTGTACGCTTGGAGGTATGTGCGTGACGGAGGTTCGATTCAGAATTATCACCAGCTGGAAGAGAAAACAACAATATCAGCCAGAAGAAGAAATTAAGCTTGCGGTCCTTTCTCGTGTACCTGGCATCTCATTAAGCAGGTAACACTTCTTTTGTTTTATTCATACCGCCAGACTGTTTTATTATTCATCTTAAAGGAGATAGTGAAGGAGCTGAAATATTCTTCCAAATTAATTTCTTCAACCAAGCCTTAAAAGTATTCTGCAAGGCATTTTCAGAGCTTGCACTCTCTCCATGTCCAGGTCTCTAAAGTAATTTCATCTACCAACCCCAAAAATTATTCAACAAGTTAATTTCAGGGCATGCATTCTCACCTTCCCAAGATCATCTTAGAATTATTTTGCAAGGTAATTTCAGAGCATACATTCCTTTCTTATCCAAACTCCTTAAGTAATTTCACCTGAGACCTTAAAAATTATTCTGCAAGGTAATTTCGGGACATGCATTCTAGTACAGATCTCCTTGAATAATCTCCTAACCCTCAAAGCATCGTGCAGGGTAATTTCAGAGCATGTCTTCTCTCCCTGCCGTCCAAATCTCGGTAAATAATCTCCGAACCCCAAATTTATCGTGGAAGGTAATTTCAAAACAAGCCTAATTTCCTCGTCGGCCAAGCAGCATCTACCTCCCTCCCTCCCCCACCCTCCTCCTCCGGTGTGTTGGCCAGCTGTCACTACCGGTACTCAGAGGCGAATGACATTAACAGCCAATTACCTCGCCTCGTTTAGTAGTTGGCCTTAATTAGGAAGGGAGTGTGAATGCACCGTCACGAACGCTGGACTGCCTTTGTTGAGTTCTAAGTCGCCTTTGTGTTTGTCTAGGCTGGAGATCTCACCTGGGAGAAATCGTTTTATCGGGTACCTGCATGGAATATAAAGCAAGTCTTGGAGATGGTTGCTAGCTTCTTATTTTTCTGTCTTTCTTCTTCCTCCTCCTCCTCCTTCTCTCTCTCTCTCTATCTATCTATCTGTCCATCTATCTATCTCTTTATTACAACCGTGAATACGCCCTTACGATTATTATTTAGTTTCCTCGTAAGTTGAATAAAACCGTAGGGCGGTAACAGTGATAAAAGACATCGTTCTGAAAAGGTTAAGTTTGCATTGTTTTCTCCTAAGCACCTAGCTCTCTCTCCTTAGCTGCATCAATAGACAATAAAAGTCGCCTTACTGATTGTGTCCATCCCTCTCATTGCCACTTTCTTCTCTCTCAAGCCTGGTATAATGGACTGAAGCCTGGCATAATGGACTGAAGCGTGGTATAATGTACTGAAGCCTGGTATAACGGACTGACGCCTGGTATAATGGACTGAAGCCTGGTATAATAGACAGTCGATAGTAGGCAGGGAATATAATAGACGAGCCTGGTTTTCTCCTGTAACTGTGAATGTAACTGTATCGCGCCATTTTAGGTTCCCTGCAGGACTGGATCTTCTTAGGTCGCGTCCACACCAGATGCTTGATGGGGCTCGTGGGAATTCTGCATCACC
>JAGKTI010033091.1:0-11754 GCA_018397915.1 Birgus latro | reverse complement strand
TAATAATCAACTAATAAAGAAAATAACTACTAAAATAAATATTAGTCAATACATTACTAATAAAAACTACTACAATTATTACAAAAGTATAAAAGCAAATATATCGTTAAGCAAAGTAATAAAACAAACAATAAAAAAAATATGATAGTGTTCGCTTCGTCTTCACTGCTAGCCAAACAAATCAAAATAAATAAACTTATTTATTTAACCTTTCAGTTATCTGCCAGTCCCTTCAGTACGGTAGCCCTAAAATGAACAAATCTGTCTGGTCGTAGCAAGAATATAAGCGTAATCGTACTATAAGGGTCAGTGGAGATTATTTTAACCCCTTGAGAACGAAAGACCTCTCAAAGAGGAATAAAACTGTCTGGATTAGAGCAAGATAGAAAAAAAAGAAAAAAATCGCTGTATTAAACACACACAAAGAAAGTGAGAATGCCTCTATTACCTACAGTATTAGAGGCGAAGCTAAGCAGAAATAAAATCGTCTGGTGGTTGCAAGAATAAATGTTACTAACCTGGAAGAATTAATGTTTACTTTGCACAGTGGCAGGTATTTTGTTCTTGCTAACGTCCCACTGTTATACAACCTTATGTCCGTACTACAGATACTGAGAGCACGAAGGTGTGGTTAAATCTCTCAGTTTTTGACAAGTTTTGATGTGTGTTATGATGACGGAATATGTCTGACATTTTTGCATCGTTGCTGAATACACTTCGATATGGAATGTCAAATGGTAAAAAAAAAAAAAAAAAGCGGGGGGGGGGGGGGGGCGCTCCGTGCTCTCTATTTTACTAATAAAGCTTCCAGAGGAGGCCTTCCTCAGTGAAGGTACTAGAAATTATCGCAGCAGATCTCTCAGTATTATACCATATTACTGTATTTCAGTCTTACTACAACGTGTTTACTTTCATCTAACGTAGACCCGTAGCCTTTCTGCTTAGTGGCGACATGTAGAGGTGTACGGTATTTAGGAGGGCTACTGGGCCTTGGTAGCAGGCTGTGAAGCTTATGCCCACAGTCGGACACATAAAAGAAAAAAAAAAATAATAATGGCTAAGTGTGGTCACATTTCAGGGCTGACTCTGACTAATAACCAAGGAGACATTCATAAATTAAATTCCATGCAACCAAGACTTAGTATCTGAATTTGAATGGCCTACTTCCATCAGACAAAAACAAATTAACTTCACCGTCCGGCTATTTATCTCAAACTTAAACGAGACCTTTCGTACCAGCTGGAATAAATCTGTCATCCCTTTCAATTCGGCTTTTATTTTCTTCATTATCACGCTACTTTACAGACAAACCTAATCACACCTAGGGGCATACACCTCGTACTGAAGGGGTCACTACAACATATTTTGTACGTTTTCTTACCTGATTAACATTTTGCTTCATCCTTGCCTTATTTTCTTGTTTCTTGCTTTTCTTTCTGGACTAGCTCGCGTTTAATATTTGTCTGTATCCTCCTCTTGTTTATGACTTGTTTTTTTCTCTCGATGTGTTCTTGTATTGCTTCGTCTTGTTAATTGTACAGCTATTCATTTTTTTTAAAATCTTTATCCTTGATTATCTTGTTTCATGGTTTTCTTACTTGACTTGTCATTGTACTTCTTCCAACTTGTTGACTTTTTCACACCTCCCTCTTGATTTTTACCTTTACTCTCTTCACTGTGATGTACAATTTATTTTTGCTACATTCAGGTTAAGAGAGACTAAGAATCTGATGGTTAGATATAGCAAAATTTAACCCCTTTACTGACAGATATTTTCGGACAATTATGCACAAATAAGAGATTTTTGGAACTTGAGGGGTTATATTAAGCCTTCCTTAACCCTTCCAGTATAAGACCTAATATAAGTTGAGGAAAATACTCTGGAGGCAGCAAGAATAAAATACAAAATACGTAACTAAACTCAAGGGCTTAAATCTTGTTGTCTATTCTATTTTCTTCGTTTTCATAATTTTTCTTTGGCATTTCTGTGGTTAATTCCTTTTTGTATTTTTTTTTTCCTGGTGGTAGGTGGGGGCGTCCATCATCCACCCACTTAGTGTAGTGGTAGGCCTACTTTGTTTCTAGGGATGCTCTACATTGAGTGGAAAGGCAAATTATTTCCTGTATACCTGGCAGGCACACTGGGTGGCAACCTTATAACCAACTAACACGTGTTCCCTACGTGACAGCATGTGGGTTGACGGAGGGTTAGTGCCCTTCCCCAGAAAACTACTACCGGTAACTAAAAATACGATCAAGAAACCTCGGACAAGGACTGACCAAAAGGTGACGACTAAGGACCGAACAAAGGACATGGTACCGATAGCTACATGGAATGTAAGGGGTGCAAATGATGAGGTGGAAGAAAGAGAGAGGGTGCGAAAGTGTATGTATGTGGATTAACTGAAACTAAATGGCGAGGTGAGACTCTGAGAGAATGAGAGTATGGATGGAGTATATGCGCAGAAGTAGGTGAGAATGAGAGGGGAAAGAGGGTGTGTGTATTAATGTAAGTAACAGATGGAAGGAGAATATTAGAAAGTATGGATCAGTTGGCTCAAGGATTATGTGGGTAAGACTGAAAGTTGGACTACAAATGTGGGCGATTGTGCGCGTGCATGCGCCAAGGCAAGATCGTGCAAGCTGAATGAGAGAAGAGTTCTGGACAAATGTGGATGCGTGCATGGAAAAGTTTGAAAGGAATGAGAGAGTGTTTTTGATTGGAGATATGAATGGAAAAGTAGGGAATGTGAAGGTGGATGGAGTAGTTGGTGAGTGGGGTGTGCCTGCAGAGATGGATAAGAATGGCAGTGCTTTAGTGAACATTTGTGCCGGGAGGGGGTTGGTGACAGCCGTTACCCTCTTCAGGCACAAAATGATCCATAGGTATATGTGGCGAGTGATGAGAAGGGTGAATGGTGAACTGAATGAAGGGAAGGCAATGATTATGTGTGTGTGGATGACAGGATAAGGTGTGTAATGAATGCAAGAGTATCAATGTTCAAATGAAATGGAGAAATAGAAGAAAGAAAGGACAGGAGGAAGTAGTTCATACAAGAAGGGTGGAAAGGTTACAAGATGATGGAAAAAAGGCAGAATACAAGAGGGAAGTGGAGGAGCGATTGGGTAAATATGGATTGGAGCAAATGGGGGACGTGGAAGGTGTGTGCAAGATCCTCACAGAAGAAATCTGTGCAGCATGTGAGGTGGTGTGTGGGGTGAAGAGAAGACAAAAGGGGGTGCAGGGAACAGCATGGTGAAATGAAGAGGTGACAGAGGCTGTGGCACAAAAGAAGAAAGCATATAAAGCATATAGTGAGTGGTTAGGGGAGGCGGTAGCTCGATCGGTAGAGAGTTGGCTTGCGGTCCCGTGGGACCCAGGTTCGAATCCTCGCTGGTTCAGGGAACAATTTAAGGATTTGAATTTCATTAAATCAGGCTTTACTGATCTACCAGAAGACTCGCCGACATGTCGTAAAAATGACCCTGCTAATTCCAATACACCAGTCCTGTATGAGACAGCCCTAGCATGTATTCAATATGGACGGTGGGTGTTAAGCGCCGAAGTGGTGACATGTAGATTGTAGGAGGACGACTGGGCCTTGATAGCAGGCTGTGAAGCCTATGCCCAGAGTCGGACACATAAAAAAAAAAAAAAAAGGATGAGAAACAAGGGCGGGGAAGATTCTGAGAGATGGAAAAGAGAGTTGTATGTAGAGAGGAAGAGAGAGGTAAAAGATTAGCATGAGAGAGTAAGAAGAGAGTGGATGAGGAATCTGGAAGGAATTTGAGTATAAAGTGGAGGGAATGTAAGAAAATGTTCTGGAATGAGGAAAAGAGAGTTAGACAGGGTCCCAAAGAAGTTAGTTGGGGAGTGAAAGATAAAAACGGTAGATTACTAGTCGAGAAGGGAGAAAAAGTGAGCAGATGGAGAGAACACTTTAAGGAATTGTTGAACGTACAGAATGGTAGTAATGCAAGTGTAAGTGGCTGGGGAATGGCTGGGAGACAGAGGGAAGTGAGAATAGAGGAAGAAATCAGAAGCATGGAAGTTGTGGGCACAACGAAGAAAGTTAAAATGGGGCAAGCCCCAGGAATTGTTGGAGTGTGTGGTGAAATGCTGAAGCATGGGGAAGAGATTGTAGTAGAATGGATCTGGAAGATGTGCAGACTGGCCTGGGAGGAAGGTAGAGTCCTAGGGGATTGGATGTCAGGTATAATTATTCCCCTGTACAAAGGCAAAGGGGAAAAAGAAGCATGTGGTAATAAAAGGGGCAGAATAATTAGTTACAGAAGAGCAGGGAGGTTTTTAGGAAGGGAAAAGGTTGTTTAGATCAGATATTCTTTCTTAGATCTTTAGTGGAAAAGTGTCTAGAGAAGGGCAAGAAGTTGTATGCGGCCTTTAGGGATTTAGAGAAAGAATATGACAGGGTGGACAGACAAGGACTGTGGAAAGTGTTAAGAACATATGGAGTAGATGGGAAGTTGTTGAATGACGTGAAGAGTATGTATGAGGGTGCTACGGCTGCAGTGCGTGTGGATAGTGAACTGAGTGAATTGTTCTATTTGAAGGTTGGATTGAAACAGGGATGTGTCATGTCTCCACGGTTGTTCAATCTGTATATGGAGGGGGTTTAAAAGAGATACAAGGTCAGGCAGTGGATGATGAAGCGGCCCTAATTAGAGAGGGCAGTGTTTGGAAACTCCCTGTACTGTTATTTGCAGATGATACTGTGTTGTTAAGTCAAGACGAAGGGGAGCTGCAAGGCTTGGTGGATGAGTCTGGGAGTGTGTGTAAGAGACGGAATCAAAAGTTGAATGTAGGGAAAAGCAAAGTTATGGTCTTCGAGAGAAGTGATGTCTGTGAATGTACAGTGAGGCTGCATGGGGAGGTAATGAAAAATATGTGTGTGTTTAAGTACCTGGGTAGTGTGATGAGTAAGGATGGAAGTTTTACAGGCTGAAGTGCTCGCAAGGGTACAGCAAGGAAGAGAGGTTGCTGGTTTCTTGAAAGCAGTGATAAGAAGCAGGGAAGTGAGCATGGAAGTGAAAAAGTTGCTACATGATAGTATTGTGATACCAACTCTAACGTAAGGAAGTGAAGCTTGAACCTTGTTGGAGGGACAGAAGTCAAGAGTGAGAGCAGTGAAAATGAGTTATTTGAGGGGGGCATGTAGAGTCACATGGAGAGAGCAGACTGACAAATGAGCAAGTGAAGGAGCGCTGTGGTGTGGATGTGATAGGAAGCGTTACGAGAAACACACTGAGGTGGCTTGGCCATGTGGAGAGGATGGAGAGTGAGAGACTGACGAGGAGAGTGTATGTAAGTGAGGTGGAGGGAGGAAGAGGGAGGAGGAGGACAAGGATGAGATGGAAGGATGGAGTGGAGAGGTATATGAGAAAGGGTGTGTGTGAGCTGGGAACAGGACAGTGAGATGGTTTTTTTTTTTCCCCCTGTTTCATTTCTTACCTTTTAACTTCATTTCACTGAGCTCACCTTTGTTATTTTCTCGCCTTATAATAATTTCATTTTTTCCCCTCCACTTCATTTTCTTTTACTCTTTACTAATATAACTTCATGTTAATTTTTATGCCTTATCCTCTAAACTTTTCACCAATTTCTTCTGATGTTTTCATTCTAATTTATTTCTCTTCGTTATTTTCATTAATCGGTTATGATTTCACTTATTAATTCTCATGTCACTTCTTCACTTTTCCCCAGTGTTAAGTTTAGTTAGCTTTTGCTTACGATTGCTTTTGTCTTCCTATTTCCTTTAATAATATTCTTGGGTGTTTTCTTCATAATTTTCCTACACTTATCGTTTTCGTAACTTCCTAAGGCATTTATGTATTTTCCCATTTTTATCAGTTACAATGATTTCCAGTTACTTTATCATTCTTTGCTTTCCTCAGTGTTCTCCCTTTTTAACTTAGGTCTCAATTTTTCCGTTTCTTTACTTTCTTCATTTGTATACTCCTACCCCACCCCATCCTGTGACTCTCTCTCTCTCTCCTGGCCGGCTATCGACCAATCACCTTCTCTGACGTCAGAGGTCACAGATGTCGCTAAGGGTTCGAACAACGCCCAAAGGCATAGAACTTTAACCCTTATGATTCCACCAAGGCTACTGAAAAAGTGAAGAAAATTCTATTGCAATAACTTCCATCATTTTTCCCACATATCACCGACACAGGTCAGAGTTTTGCGTATAATATGTGGCAGCTTGTGTGTGTGTGTGTGTGTGTGTGTGTGTGTGTGTGTGTGTGTGTGTTTTGCTCTGGCGCGTTTGTTTTCACCTAACAAAGAGCCCTGACCTCTTTCAGCTCGATCGATAGCCAAATGCTGTTTGACTGGAGGGCCGATTTGATTGATAACCAAGGAGACTCTTTACTACCACACAACTGAGGCCCACAGAATTTCATGAAATCATGACACTGTATTTAAGTTGAGGAGTGAATATCCGTCAAGTGAAAACAAATCAGCTATGATTACCTTGATGATTCAGTTAATAACAGATAATGTAATGAAAATGACTGATGGCGACAGTGATGATAAGAAAATAAAAACAACAAAAAACAACAAGTATAAGTATAAAAATTACCAAAAGCAACAAAGAAATTTAAGAAAATTCATAACTAATAGGAAAATAACCAACAATTAATAAATGCTACTACTACTAGTAGTAGCAGTATCAGTAGCAGTAGTAGTAATAGTACTACTACTACTACTACTACTACTACTACTACTAATAATAATAATAATAACAATAATACCGGTGCTACTACTATTAATATTAATAATAAAAAAAATTCGCATGAAGGGACAAGGCAGGGAAGAGGTGATGCATGAGAGAGAGAGAGAGAGAGAGAGAGAGAGAGAGAGAGAGAGAGAGAGTAGAGTAGTGTATACGATACAATTACCCACATCAAGCTTTACTGGTGTCACTTCTTCAGGTATTATCTGGAACAAAATGTTCACCTATGTTAAGCTTTACTTTACCTGTGTAACTTCTTCAGGTATACGCTCTGTTCACTCTTACTTGTCCAAATATTGCCTTCTCTGCACCTTGAACGCTGAGTTGTAACAACGGGTAAACAATAGAATGCGATGCTCGTCACGAAGAAGTGCTATGGAAAGTATGTACAGCCGTAGTATTATCATTTTGCCACTGAGCTACGTGAAATAAACTGTAAAAGGACGAAAATCTGGGTCAAGTTAAGGTGAATGAACTATACCACGATCAAATGTTCACCTACGTTAAGCTTCACTGGTGTAATTTCTTCAGGTACTATAATGATCAAATATTCACCTACACCTTCCAGACATCCGTGGCGACGAAAGGCATTTCTTTAAGCACTTTCTATGGTAGCAATGTGATGCATACAATAAAAGAATACGAGAATGACGTATACTCCCTGATGTTTGAAGAGGAATGAGAATATGGAAGGAGGGACGTAATGCTAGTAAGAGACTGTCGCTCAACTATTGCTCGGTATACATCTCTCATTTAATGGATTCTTCTGTTCCTGGTGGACCTATTTGTTACTGAAGGACGTAAATGGCTATCACAGACGTCTCCTAAAGTAACCATGAAATGGCTGCCAAGATACGTCGTAAATGAACCATAGGACTATAATAAGTAGGATAACGTAGAGTGCGGGGGTGCGCCTCTTTACACCACTTTTTTCGTCCACTTACTTCAGACTTATGTTTCATAAAAATTTTCCATATTCCACTCCCTTAACCTCTTGCTATATCTACCTGTGCCTTCCTTTTCTCTCGCTTCCCGTCTCCTGTTTTTTTCCCCCCATAATCAATGCATCCCTTTTTTTCTAATTCTCTCTCTCTCTCTCTCAAGCCTGTCCTTTCCTTATTTTCATTACTTTTTTCGTCACGCATCCACTCACAGTTAACTATTCTCTCGGCCCTTCCATCCATTATTTCTTATCTTTTCATATATAAACAACTATATTTTCTCCCATATATCCTCGCCTTCTCCTCCCATTGCCCTCATCTCCCCTCTATATGACATTTCACTAATGTATCATCATCCATTAACTTCAAATCTTTTAAACATTTTCCTCACCTTCGCGTGTCTCCATATACAGTACAGATCTAACAATTTTCAAGCCACACTGCTCTATCATCCTTCTTCATCTCATTTTTTTTTTTTTACACCTCTCCTTCCCTTATCTTCAATTACCTTTACCTGACTTTCCCATTTTGTATCCAGTCCTATATTTTCTAATTTCTATTACAGTTCTACTATTGACTATTCTTTTCCGACTTTCCCCTTGCCCTTATTTAATCACTGCACAGCCTTACACCTTTATATTCATATTGTCTTAATTTCTTGTCTCATCCAGGTTTTATATTTTGTTTCTTGTGCATTCATACTATTTTTAAAATAATTCCTGTCTTTTTCTCAGCTAAATTTCCTCTCTACACAGCCTTTAACCTTTTCAACCTTTTTTCTAGCCTCTTTCTTTTCATTCATATCTCTACCTGTCATCATCTCGTCCTCGCCTTACCCCCATCCCCACTCTCTGCTATCCTTATTTCCCCATCGTTCTTCTGTTCTTTTTACTTCATTTTTTCCCCACCTCCCTGCCTTTCACATGCCATCATCTTCTCCCACCATGTCCATCTATTCTTTTATCTATTTCTCTCTCTCCTTTACCGGTCATTTTTCGTCTCCTGTTCTTCCCGGCGATTATTCTTTCCATACATATTTGAAGTCTCCCATGCATACTTCTCTATTTGTATTCTGCTCATATTTCTGTCCTCCGCTAATTTTCATACATTTTTCTGTCCTACCCTCATACTCCCTCTCAATATTTTTCCACTCATGTAGCCATATTTTCCCTCTCTTCTAGCCATATTTCACCAACTTTCTTTTACCCGTCTTTTTTAGTCTTTCATCTCCCTGTCCTCTCTTTGTCATCCTCTCCTTTCCCCACTCCCATTCTTCTAGCAAAAGATTCAATATACTTTGTCTGCCTCCTATATTCCCTCAGCTCCCTCTTTCACCTCGATTTTCACTTGTCATCTCCCACCACGCCCTTCCACTCTTTTATTTGTCTATTTTTCCGACTTCTGTTATTCATTTCCTTGTATTTTCCAATGATTTTTCACTTCCTATCCTCTTCCACTCTACTATCTAGCTGTATATTTTTCTGCCTTCCTTCCACCCACATTTCTCTATCCTCCGTCTATCTTCACATTATCCTCCCCACGCCCTTCCTCTACCATCTTCCCCTCTTTCTCTCCACTCTTTCAACCATGTTTCACGTTTCTCCTTCTATCTCCATTTTTATTACAATTCCCTCTTCCCTCCTCCCCTCCGCTCCCTGTCTCTCCCTTGACATCATTATCCCAAGGACCATCTCCATCCTCCAGTCACCATTTTCCGTCACACTGTCCTTCCCATTGATTTTCTTCACTCTAGGTCCCTGAACTCTTCTTCCTCTATTCATACTTCTCCATCTTCCCTTTACCAATATTTGTCTTCCGTCTATCCTCCTACATCCTCTCTGTCCTTCTACCCTAATCCCCTCCCCTCATGAAATTTTCTGCTTCTACCTAACCTTCCATTTAGTCTATTTCTCTTTTTCATTTCCCCGTTCATTTTCTGCTCTCATCATCTATACCCTTCCGACCATCTACCTATGAGTCACTATCCACTTTATATACCAGTTATTAAAATTTTTCTTTCCCACCTCCCTTCCATTCCCTTATATTCATTACCTCCATCCACGCCAGTCTCTTTTATCTATACTTCCATTGCTAGTTTCCCTGTCCTAACCATTGCCCTCGCTTCCTTCTTCTTGCCTTCTTTATCTACCTCCTTTTCTTCTAATTCCATACATACTTCTGTCCTCAGTCGATCCATATACATCATCTCACTGTCCTTCCCCTACCCGCACCCCTTCTTTCTACATCCTTCCATCCATAATTCTTCCGCTTGCTCCAATTCTTTCCTCCCTCCCACTATCCCTTCCCCCCCACCTCAGTCTCTCTCTCTCTCTCTTCTCTCTCTCTGTCCCCCCATTATTCAGTTCAAAGTTTACTAACCTTTTCTTTTACCTCAGTTAATATTTCTATCACTCTGTCCTTATTTCTGTCTCTCTGCGTCTTTTAACTCTTTCAAACTTAACTTCCTTTTCCCAGTGTTCTCTCTTCCAACATGCCCTTCATCCGTCCTAATTTGCGCTCATTACGTCCTTCCAACTTTCCATCAACATATCACTACCTTCCTTTTACCCCAGTTAACTTTTCCACCTCCTTGTCCTCTTGTCCTCTCCTCCAACTTCTCGCCCAAGAGGTGACTCCAATGCTACATGTTTATTATTTTAACTTGGCCCATGTGTTCTTTTACAGCTTCTTTCACTTCGCTCTATAGCAGAAAATGACAATACAGCGGAGCTACATTCTTGCCATAGCACGTCTTCATAACTAGCACCAAATTCTGACGTTAATCTGTTGTTACAACTCAGCATTCAAGAGGGAAAGATGGCAATTTTAGGGCAAGTTAGAGTAAAAAATAGTATAACACACCCACACACCATAACGCCGGTGACGCGATGTTTGAATACATGTAATTATGGAAGCTGTGCGGGTATTCAATTGTCAGTTTTTGCACCCATATTATGAGTGGTTGCTGGAAAAGCAAACAATCTCTGTAAACCACGGACACATTCAAATTACGGTTTACTTGAAGAACTACACTTCACTGCTATACTTTCGCTCTAAGATTTATTTATGTACTCAGAATAAGTAAAATTATAATACGACAACGTAATTTCCACTATGCATGGACAATATAAAAAACTAGGTCATAAGAACAAAAATCAAACTGGAAATTCCACTAGAACGCACATCCAACTCATATAAATGAATATAATATTTAGAACACACTTCAAAGGGATAACGCAAAGTTAAAAATTCCAAAAGGAACACCGAATATTCTGTATGGGAAGTGGAAAGGGACACTTCGTCAACGGCTGGAATATATTTGGACGCAAAATTAATATAAAAGCTCCGATATCTGGGGCATGTAACTCCGATGACCACTTTTTTTTTTTTTTTTTTTTAAAGTTTATTCCACTTTCAGACGAAAATAATTAAGAAACGGTCTCTCGTACTGGGAAATATTCAACTCCACTTGTTCGAAAAGTCTCTCCTACGCAGCATAAAATGCTCGAGAAATGGGAAAAATAAAATGGACATCATCTGACAAGTGATTTGACATAAAAGATGTACGCTGAAGCTGATATCGTATTTATGATTTTATGAATCGCCAAGACGAAAGGAAGAATTATGTGTCCCTCCTCCTTAGACTTCCTTCCCCCATTTACGTCACTGCTGAAAATTATGCAGAAAAGTGCCATACTTGTGGAAACTTTAGTAACAAACTTTACTATCTGGGAACAGGAGAGGGTGCCAACAAAACCCTGAACGTGAAAATATGACTCTGGATACGGATTACTTCGAATCATAAAAGGCACTGAAACAACTCCAATCAGAAGACGTCTGTTTTCTATTCTTGTTGATGCTATACGATTTTATATAGCTTGGAAGAGCACTAATACTGAAAGTGTTAATGACGGCTAAATTTAACTCCCAGGTTAAATGTTTCTCCTAAGCTAAATGAAATCATCTGGGGTTAGCAAGAATAATATAAAGACTACTTCCTCGGGTTTAACGGTTTAATATGGCCAGGCATTCCGGGATTGCAATAACAGTGACTACGA
>JAGKTI010033090.1:0-11754 GCA_018397915.1 Birgus latro | reverse complement strand
TTCCACATCCTTCAACTTTATCTTGGCTTGGGCGTTTTCTTCACACTTAAGACTCACATGCACTGATACATAAATATCTTCATCATCGTATCAGTCTGCTTACTTTTATAGAACTACTGTATAATGTGTAAGCACATTCTCTTCTACCCCGTGATCAACAGACTTTTCCATTCGATACCTTTGTGGACGTGTCTTTCTTATCTTGATTAATATATAATATAATGTGTATTTACCACCTTAGTCGTTAGGTAGTTTGCTACTGTATGTTTATCAGTCATCTTTTCAAACTTTATTCAGAGTTCGTCGTGGATTGCCACAACAAGGATATCAAGCCCCGCGGCTGCGAATCATATCTGCCTTTCATCTACGGGTGTGTGCTCATTTTCATCAGCTTTTCCAGTTTGCATTTCGCTGTCGTCCTTAGTCTTCTAAATCTTCTCTTATTTTCACTCTAAATTTTATTATGACCACCCTAGCCATGACTTGAGCTGCTACTATGCACAGTTTATCCAATTACTGGAGTTCTATTTCTTGATGAACCTTGTGAACCTTCATCCTCCAAACTTTATTTTCCCACACATTTTTAATCTTCACAGGTCAAGTTTTTCTTGGCCTTCCACGTCTCCTTCCGTCTTAAAATTCATTGCACTTTCATGTACACTGCTCACCATCCTCGCAAATCCATTCTCTCTATGTGTCCCATCCCATCTGTTATTGACCAACAGATTTCACACCTCCACCATAATTCTACATGGAGTGGCCACTAATGAATCACCTTCATGTCATCCTGTCCTGCACCATCGAGCTGCCCCCCCTCCAACTTACGCCTCCACACTCATATATCTCTTCGTCCCATTCCTCAATCTCGTCCTCAGTATCCCAGCTCAAATACTCTCTTCTAGTCAATCTCTCATTTCTCCCCACAAGGACAAACCATCTCAGGGTACTTCTAATATCTTCCAGTCCATACATATCAACACCACAATGTCCCTTCGTTTCCTCATTAGTCTGTGTGACTTGGTGCTCATATATAACAGCCTAGTGATGGGGTGACCAGCACCTACCAATAATGTAACAACCACGTCAGCAACTTTTGATGGAATAGCATGGTACTCACAAATAATGTAAGAACTATGTCAGCAGTCTAATGATGAGGTTGCGTGGTAACCACATCAGCCACTTCAGCAGCTTTGCGATGGGGTGCTCACATACAAAAGAACTTCCGATAATCCAGCATCCAATGGTTCGGAAAACCCAATGGTTCGGAATTTTCAGCCCAGGGTCGTTTTTAGCATTTTGGAGCAAAAAATCGAGAAAAAATCGAAGTATATCGAAAAATAGCTAAAAGCGGTGCTCCGAACCATCCAATCCAGTATCCAAGCTGACATTCAGGAGGTCCCGGATGTTCACCCAGCTGGCTGTCCGTATCATTTTAAAATTATTATAATTTATTATACGTTTGGAGGCTGTGTTTTTAACATTTTCAGGCACATGTCTGATAGTCCGGAAAATCTGATAATCCGGAAGGTCCGTGGGCTACTGCATTCCGAATCAAAAGACTTTTACTCTATAACACAACAGTCATATCAGCTGCCTAGTGATGGGGTGACTTGGTACTCACATATATTAAAACGTTCATGTCACCAGCTAGAGATGGAGTGGCCTGTACTGTACTAACATACAATATCCAGGTCAGCACCTAGTGATGGTCGGCCTCGTACTCGCATAACAGCCATGTCAAAGCCTAGCGAAGGAGTGACTTGGTACTCACATATAACAGCCAGGTCATCAGCCTAGCAAAGGTAGGCAGCATGATACTCACCAGAGCTGGGAGAGGGGCTAGGGTAGCAAGACTGCCGAGTGTCCATGTAATGTTAGGATGCGGGCGGGATCCAGCTGAGATGCACACAATCTGGTACTCCTGCCCCACCCTCATGGACCTAGGGGGCTGCTCCAGGCGGGTCATCAGTGGTCGCACTGTTGGGAACAAGATCACAATATCCAGTTGGGTGATAAAAAAAAAAAAAATTATTTCATATTAATGCTATGCAATAAATTCTATTTTTAAAGTGTTTTGTAAAACAGAAGTGACAAAAACAAATAGGATATTACAGGATCATTCATCTTTTCCCCAGACCTGCCTACACATGGATACAGTATATTTAGCTTAAATCACACAGTTAATCTAAAGCCACATTATCTACCGTCACCAGACGCAAATATCTTAATGGTTTAAACTCACGTTGTACCATACTTTAATAACAGAAACCAAGAGGACTCAAACATCTTGAAAAGGTTTGAGATCAGAGATTATTAAAAAAAAAAAAAAACTTTCATTGCTTTAACAAGTCAGCAAATCAGAAACAGTCTTATTTCTAAATCAAACATTCCACTTATTCCAGAGAACGATGAGATTGTCAAATATCTGTCAATGTTTGCTGAAATAAACTGGAAAGACAAATGTACAAAATACGCAGATAAATATAAAACATGAACATTTCTCAATATCACGGTAAACCATCCAGGTACTTCCATTTATTTTTCTATATCCTCATAGAAATGCTTTGCTTGTGTGCTGATACAGAATGTGCGAGTTTCAAGTGACTATAAAACAATCTGGTATATTTTATTAAAAAAAACAAAAACAAAAGGGCAAAAGTAGTGCATCTGCTCGACACAGAAAATGAGGTCTCGGAAATTCGCCTGCAACTCTTAAGTGGCTGTGGTTTGGACATGTCGCCATCTGACCACTCGGTGTTGAGATAATGGTGTATTTTACTTAAGACTACAAAGCTCAGAGCCAAAGAACGAAGGATCATTCATGAAGGAAAGATGAAAGGAAGGTATAGTACTGCGAAGTAACCAGCTACTGCTTCAATGGTAAAACTTTCAGGTTTCAGATTTTCGGGAATAGAAGGAATTCAACAGTTTGATATCAACATATGGTGGTTACCTCACCCAGACGGAGTCCAACGAAGAATTGTTTTTGGTCGAATTTGTTTGTTTGTTCGTTTGTTTGTTTGTTTGTTAACAACATTACCAAGAAACGGCTGAATGAAATTACATGGAACTGATAAATGGTCACTCGTCCCCCCTCCCCCCGAAAGTTATTAAATTCTGAAGGTAAATGAGTGACCATGAAAGATCAAAATCAAGGTCACTGATTTTCAGAGGGCTATAACTTGAAAACGGTTGAAGGTATATTTACTATTAGGAACATACAGGAACTCGTAGCATGGACTTTCAATTGGTACCACGACAATTACCCTAGAATGACCTTGAAAGGGCAAACTCAAGGTCACGGATATTCAGGGGGCTATAACTCGAAACTGGTTGAATTATGGGTTTTTAATTGGTACCTTGACCTTTAACTGTAAGTGACCTTGAAAGGTAAAACTCAAGGTCAGGGATATTCAGGGGAGTATAACTCAAAACTCACTGAAGATAGAGAAATTTACTGTTACCAGGATATAAGAAGTCTCATGTGGGCTTTCATTTGGCATCATGACCTTTGAACCTGAGTGACCTTGAAAGGTCAAATGCAAGATCACTGATTTTCAGAGGGCATAACTTGAAAACATTAGCACCATTACTTTAGACTTTAGTTGTGAACTGACCCTAAATGGCAGAAATGAGCCAGTATTTTGCAGCAATAAAATAACTGCTGTTGGCCGAGGTTAATTGTGCCTGGCACCACTTGTTATGTTTTAAGTACGATTGAAACCTTAAGAAATATATTCCATAATTGTACCACATTCCAGACATTGTTCATGAGGACAGCAATGCACAAGTTCACGCAACTTAATATCTAAACTTCGACGAACTCCGTTTTAACACATTACGTCTTTTCAATATAATCATCATTTATCAATCACAGGCTGCAGTAATACATACTTCTTTGACAAAAAAAAAAATTATTACCTGTATTACAATTCCCAAAAAATTACATAAAAATTTTGATATGACAAGTTTTCCGTGCCTATCATTATGCCTGGCAGTAGACTAAGTTAAATTTTGGAACACAACTCATAAACCAACGAAAAATAGCTAAAATTTGAATACAGTAATCCCTGTAAGACACGGACGCCCAAGTCCCAGACACCCCAAGTCCCGGACATTTTGGGCTGGGGCCTTCAGAACCCAAAAATGCCCCCAAAACACACACAAAAAACGAAAAAATCTGAAATTTTTTGAACGTTAACTTTGAACTTGGCCCACAGCGCTGAACAGCTGTGTTGTGGCAAGTAGTTCCTCCAATGTCCGCTAGAGCGACCCTGCCTCCTCCCAATTTCCCGCCAACCCCTCATTGTGAGTGCACAGTCATCACCATGGCCGCCCACGTGCTCGCTTCTATGGTGGTGCCATACCTACTGCTGGCCCTGTTGCTCCTCTGCTGCCTCATTCTCATGTGTGTGATGAAGACCCCTCCGCCCAAGAAGAGGAAACAAGTGGTTTTGACTCTGGAGAAGAAGCGGGAGATATAGGAGAAGGTGGACGTGGGATGATCAGCGTCCCACATCCTGCATGAATTCAACCTGGCCTGCTCTACCTTGTTCGATGTTAAGAAGTCCCGGGACAAACTTACCCAGTACACGGCTGACTTTGCATCGAAGTCCGAACACAACATGCAGAGGAAGATAGGTACCCTCCTAGGTTTGCAGAAGTCGACCGCTCCACGCTGATTTGATATCATCAACAACGGGCCTCACTCTCGGTCAAGTCTACAGTGTTGATGAACCTGGCCTGTTCTGTCGCTCGCTGCTGACGACTGCTGTAGCAGAGGAGACAGAGAAGCATGTACCTGGCTGCAAGCTCTCCAAGCAGCAAATCTTTGCTTTGTGTTGTGGCAATGCTACTGGCATGCACCGGCTCAAGCCGTGCAAAGCAGCTTTGGTGCCTTCGTGGGTTGATGGATGTCCTTCCTGTCATTTGGTACCATTCTGTGAAGGATTGGTTCACAGCTAAGATCTTCAGAGACTGGTTTCACTAGCACTTCGTCAAGGAGGTCATCCATTATCAGACGAAGACACTGGGAATCTCACATAACCAGGTAAAGGCTTTCCTTCTTCTGGACAATGCAACAGTGCATCCATTCGACAAGGAGTTGGTGGCTGAGAATGGCCACATTAGGTGCTTGTTTTTGCCACGTAATTCGACTGCTCTCATCCAAGGAGTGATCGTTGCGACGATGAGGCTGTATTGTCGGAAGTTCCTGGATGAGGTGCTGGTTGTTCTCAAGGACAAGGATGAGTGCAGGGAGGGACAGGACATGCGAGGCCAGCGGACTTTAGAAAACCTTCGCCGCTACAACCTCTTCAGCCATCTACAACTGGGCCAGTGCATGGAGGGAAGTCTCCGTCAAGACTCTGGAAAGTGGTTGGTCTTGTCTGCTTTGCGGAGCAGATGTGGTGCATGACTTCCTAGGTTTTGACATGGATGACTTCCATGCACGTCTTTGTGCGGGTGGCGCGTCGAGTTCGTCCTGGACTACCTCAAACACCCAGACTGCAACTGGGAGATGGGACCCCTTGGACGTGTGGAGGAAGTGCGCACTTTTAGACAGTGCATCATCACTCCCCAGAATCGCCGTTCCTTACGTCAATCAACCAATGACAGTTTTTTTCAGGCCCGTGACTCCCGCTGTGGCCAGCCCTTGCTCCACTCCACTGCCTCCCAAAGACAGGCTTTCCAGCTTCAAGCCACAGCCCAGCACATCGGCCACAGTGGAGTCACCATTGGACGTGACATTGTGGTGTTCTTCAGACTCGTTTGCAGTGGGTACCATCACTACAACCCAGCGATGCGCCCCTCGGTTGCCTGCATTACCTACTCTCGGACTCTGATAGTGAATAAACAGCAAAAACTCGCCACTAGACCACACGGGAATTTACAGTGTTGTGCAGTGTAAAAAAACAATGTGCAGTGTTAAGAAATTAGAAATCAGAGTGCCAAGGACTAAGTGTACCACTGGTGAGATTGAAGTGCAACGCAAGTGAGAAGATAATGCGCAGTGTTGCAAAATTACAATTCAGAGTGCCAAAGAGTAAGTGCAGTGCTTCAAGAGCACATCACTGTGAGAGCCTGAGAGGAGGCGGGTTATTCCTCACGACGGTCACAGACAAGTTGTAAGTACCCAGGAAACTGCTAAATATTTTCCATACTCACTATTAATTCCTCATTCTCTGGTTCCATTTCATTTATTTCATGCTTTCTGTCCCTCATTGGTGTGTATAGGGTCTTAATTAGGTGCTGTTTATTGCTGGTAGGGAGTTACAGTAGGCTGTCAACTGCTAAATATTTTCCATACGCATCTGTAATTCCTCATTACCTGGTCCCATTTCATTTATTTCATGCTTTGTGTCCCTTACTGGTGTGAATAGGGTCTGAAAAAGGTGCTGTTTATGTCCTGTAGGGAGTTACAGTAGGCTGTCAACTGCTAAATATTTTCCATACTCACCTGTAATTCCTTATTATCTGGTTCCATTTCATTTATTTCATACTTTGTATCCCTTCTTGGTGTGAATTGGGTCTTAAACAGGTGCTGTGCATGTCCGGTAGGGAGTTATGTAGATGGTTTTCTGAGTTAGGCTGGGTTTGAGTACCTGTACAGAAGCTTCAGGCCAAGTCCTGGACAAACCCAAGTTCCGGACATGCCTTTGGCTCTATAAGGTCGGGTCTTAGAGGGATTACTGTATACAGTTTAAATGCCACACATATATTCTTCACCGATTATTGGATGGACAAACGTAACAGGTTTGCAAATGTTATCAAAAGAACGCTATCATAGATGTTTTGAAAATCACCGACTGTCAAATTGATCAGCATTACCTCTCCAACATAGGAAACAACCATGCTTCCAAAGGCGATTGCTGAAAGTGCTGGCATAAATGTCAATAAATGTGAAGGTATTATCCAGACAGTTGTACCTCAATAGGGTCAGTGTTATTAGCTTTAAATACTATAGCATGTGCAACCCAGAGAACTACAGTGGTGAAAATATTACTTTAGGACGAACAGGACTCCTTCTGTTTACTGGCAACGCTAATTTCATTTCAATGTCGGTCAAGCCCTGCACGAAGCATCAGACTCAGAATACACTCACTATGGAAGAGCAAAATTTAGGGAACACATAATCAAACTACATTAAGTACAGAGCATGAACAGTTGGTTCACACTAACTAGTCAGTACAAATTCACTACAGTTTACAGTGGGCCAAATTGGTCTGAAAAGTGCTACTTTTAAGAATTTTTAACTGGGTAATCAAAACTAGGTAGTTTACCGTAGATTGTCCGGACTATGTTCGCTGCATTTGATAACGATGATTTACCTTCACTATACCGGCGCCTGTGTGCATAAATGATGCATAAACATACTATGGTTGCAAGTTCGTTCGCAATGTTGTAAACGGTTACAATTTGACTCTCAGGTTTTGAGCACTCTCATTCTTCTTCAGGTGCTCATAAACAATGGTATCTGACATCAACGAATAGCTAAGGTCGTGAGGAGTGGATTAATGGTAGAATCAAGCAATTAGATTAAGTAAACAACTTACTATAAGCTAATTAATGCTGTGAAGTAGTCAGCAATGCAAATATACAATGGCAAGCATATATACGGATTTCTAAAAAAAAAATCTACAACGAAGTACACGCTAATTATGGTTCCATATTGTGGATATATATTGTGAATACAAGTCCCATTTGAATGGTAATGCTCATATCTGCTCTCACATGAATAGATTCACTGTGGTAATTACTATGTTCTAAACAGTGCGATCTATATTTCCCAATAGATACTGATTATATTGATAGCTTTGTCATATCCAACGCTATTTCTTGGTATCATTATGCTGAATGACTTTTTGTGTGATTATCATAATATTCAGATTTTATATTCAGTATGCCTAACCATCTTTTGTGACTGTTCAGCAGTTTGGGCATGTGTTGAAATATTACTGCAACAATGTCCAGAAAAGCAGCAATTGAACACAAGTTTGAGATTGGTGGTTTAAAACATGCAACAGTGCAGAATATTATGATGTTCCTTTAGAAATAAGGCATTGAGCCAACAGCCTGTTACAGCAAAGAAATATGTATCTTCATAGTCTGTCTCAAAGCTAAGCAGGGCCAAATCATATCGGCAAAAAGAGAAGTATCTGGAAAACAACAAAGAATGGCTGAAGCAAGATGTCATAAAGGTGAAGTGTGGATCGACGAGTGGCTGGACTCCAGCAGACTCTGGCTCCCCCATGCTTGTTTGCGGGAGAGGGCAGTTCGATTTTTCCATGAAAAACTGCAGCTCGAGGCAAAATGCCACTCAATCGCTAGTTCGGTACACTGCTTATAAACTGGTGTACGCTGTAAGGAGGAGAGTGAAAAGTAAGGGCCGTAACTACCTGGCAGTTGTCCTCGGTTGATCAGTTGAAACCCCGACAAGACCGAAATAAGTACGTTGAGTGCTCTGCAATGAAACTTCCAAGGCCGTCATATTTAGAAGAAGCGCTTGCTCGTTTTGTGGATGGGAAATTCACAAAAGCAACATGGCAGCTTACACGACTCTCTGCCAGAAAACAATATGCTGACATCTATCTGATGTACAACTGCATCTGATCTGCTAAGGAACGCTGCTACCCATCATTGAGCTGATGCAAGCAGAAGTACGATTGCAGTCACTGCTGGCCTACACGAGTGATCGCTTGCTTCAACTACTTGGAAAGTCTGTCAGCCAGATGGTCGATGGAGACAACACACTCAGCCTGCAGCTCACCTGTAAGTAAGGTTTCGGCGGATCCACCAGCCAAAGCCTTTATAAGCAGAATGGCCTGCCCAAAGCGGCTCGAGATGGCCAGGTCCTCTTGACCTCTTTAGTGCTGCTCTAGTTGGCACGTGGCGATCAGGTGGTATGGTGCAATCAGGCACCATGTTCTACTCGATTCTGCAGGCCAATGAAATATTGGAATACTGCAAGGAGATGGCTGAGCTTGGTAGAGAAGAGTTGTTATACTGGCAGCAGCAGATCGAATATCTTCAGACACACGTCGCTCACCTGGATGGTGTCAGCCTTAGTGTGGACTACATATTGGAGCAGACAGTGATGGACAGGAAAGTGGTGAGCGCCATCACCAGCACAGCATCAATGCAGAGCTGTCTCATTTGTTCTGCCACGCCCAAAATCATGAACAACCTCGACCATGTGCACCAGCTGACAGTCAAAAAAGAGAACCTGCGATTTGGCCTAAGCACCCTGCACGCCTGGATCCACCTCTTCGAGAGTCATGCACATGAGCTATCAACTGACCATGAAGAAATGGCAGTATAGGTCAGCAGCTGACAAAGACGAGTTCAGTCAGTGCAAGAAGGTCATCCAAGATGAATTCTGGCATCAGCTGCATCTCCACATGGACCAGCCTGGAGCGGGTAGCAGCAGAGCGTTGAATGATGGCAGCTCAGCCAGACGGGCGTTCAGCGACAAATCGAGCCTGGCTGAAGTGACCGGCATCGATGAACAGGTTATCCGTCATTTTCACTCCATCCTGCAAATGCTGGCTTCTGGGCACCAAGTGGACTCCAATAAGTTTGCCGACTACTGTGACCGCACAGAGGACCTGTATGTCGAGCTGTTACGCTTCGTACCTGATGCCAGTAATGCTGCACAGAGTGCTCATTCATGGAAAGCAAGTCATTGCATCACTGCCCCTCCCAATTGGAATGATGAGCAAAGAGGAGCAAGAGCCCCACAACAACGACATTCGTGCATACCACGTTGGTCACGCGCGGAAAGACTCGTGCCTTCACAACCTCACCGACCAGTTCAAGTACCTGTTGCTAAGCAGTGACCCATTCAT
Source organism: Birgus latro (assembly GCA_018397915.1). Taxonomy (NCBI): domain Eukaryota; kingdom Metazoa; phylum Arthropoda; class Malacostraca; order Decapoda; family Coenobitidae; genus Birgus; species Birgus latro. Next base: position 1,909 of record JAGKTI010033090.1, on the reverse strand, counting down.
CAGCTGTGTTGCAGTGAGTCAGTGCTCTTGTACAACAGCCTTGGGCAAGAAATCCCTCACCTCCGACACTCAGAGCTTGCTGCACCTACAAGCCGTCACAGATCACGATAGCATTAGCAGCAGTTCTAGCGAGTAAAGACACCTGAGTTTGTCACAGTTTTGACATGGTAATTTGTTTTTTGTCTTGCTTACAATTTGAAATTTGCTGATATAGTTGGTGTGTAATAAATGCTTCATGCTGCCACACATCATCAACACCATATTTGTGAGTTGATCATGAATAAAATGCAATAGTATTTTTATGCTGCGTCATATTGAAATTACGTGTACAGTGCAAAATAGTGTATGATCCATCAGGAACAGCATTCTCTCACGCTGGAGACAAAAACAGATGTCAGAATCTGATTCTAGGTCGAAATCTTCCTCCGAGGATCGATTTTCATGCATGCACCACTTCAAGGTAAAGATGTGTCACTTCTCAGGCTGATCTGGCCCACTGTTCAGTTGCTACATACCCATGTATGTCAGTCACACATCATCAAGGCTGTGCACACGGGGGGGGGTTAACCCCCATTTTGAAAGAATGAAATATTCGAATGAAAAAATACCAAAAACACAATTCATCAATTAAATCCTATTAAGAATGTTATGACAGAAAAAAATAATAGATAAAAAGTTCTACGAAATATAAGAAGAAATTCAGAAGTTTCACGAAGGTCCTAGAATGTTTTGTTACCGAAGAGAATGAATGGAAGTTCATGGAAGGCTATTGAGAAAAATGGAAGTTTGTGGAACGTAGTGGAAAATTCTAGAATGTTTCATAAGGGTATATAAACGGTACTTCTGTGCAGACACTGAAAAGTGAGTTAGTTTACGGTTAGACATCTGCGAGTGAAGAAGTGTTTCTCATGATTTTCCTGCTTCCTGTTATCTTGTTTTTCCCTGTGTTCTTTATTTCACTTCCAAAGTTCTGTAGAGTTCAGTATGTAAATTACCCTGAGTTTGGACGAGCTTTAGTTAAAGTGCCTACGTTTACTGTATTGCGTTGCTTTGTTTAGTGGGTAATGAAGGCGCTCAAGTCGGACTGAGCCTGTGCAGGTTTACATTCAAGGGGTGGTTGAGGTTTATTGCTCACGTAATGCCATTCAGAGATGAATGAGGCTGGTCAGTCTCATCTTAAATGTCAGGACCAACTTGCCTAGCCCTGGGCTCCTTCACTTCTCATGAGGCAACACAGGATGAATGAATTAAAGTGAATAAACAATGTTATGAACAAAGTGTTTTTTTTCACCCCCCCCTCCCCTCACTTTTCATAAATCCTGCGCACAGCCCTGCACATCATCTACCGCCACAAGAAACCCACTACAGGTTACTAAGTATCCGATTCTCTCAGCAAGTACCCAGCATTTACTATCCATCCACACAAACAACTGCCTCCCTTTTGTCAGATCTAACCTCCCCTACCTGCAAGTCTGCTGCCCTGCTGGCTTCACTGTGTTTAGTTTATGCGAATCATGCCTCAGTCTAGGGGTAAATGAGGCCTGAGGAAGTGTTATGGATATACACTTATAGAGGTCATTGTATTGAAGCACCCAGTTACTGACTCGTTTACTTTAATCTGTGGCATTGGTGTATAGATTTCCCGCCTCGCCACTGAATAGGCTTTGTTACATGAGTATTGTTTACTCGACTAAGGAATACTCAACACATATCACGACTCTGATGAATCTCATTTAGCATGTTGTACTGGTAACTGTCAAGGTCGTTTTTTTACCATGCAGTTGAATCTGTCGAAGAAAGCTGACAGTATAAGCAACACAGTTATACACCTGTAACACCTTTCATACAGGAGTGACTATAATCACACACACACACACACACACACACACACACACACACACACACACAC
>JAGKTI010033089.1:362-11754 GCA_018397915.1 Birgus latro | reverse complement strand
ATTCGAGATACTGTGCTAGTCCTCCCCATGCAGGTTCTTCTCTTTGATGGGCCTTCATTTGTTGTCGATCCAACCTGAGCCAAGTGGCTTCACGTGGACGGACTACTACTCGATCTGGGCGTGACAGCTGACCTGCTACAAAATTGTTCTTACCCTTGAGGTACTGGATGTCATAGTTATATTTTCGCATTTCTAGGATCCATCGATTCATCCGTGTTGATTTAGTCTTACATTTGAATATACTAGTTAGAGGGTGGTGATCAGTAACTACGGTAAAACGGGTACCCCATAGATGATGATGATGGAAGTTACGGCACGCAAGGACTACAGCTAGGGCCTCTTTATTTGTCGCTGAATATCGTGTTCCACAGGGGTTCAACTTTACAGAAAAATACCTGATCGGCTTGTTGGCACCGTCAGATTGAATCTGGCTCAGGACTCCCCCAACATGAGTGTTACTAGCGTCTGTAGTGAGGATGAATGGTTGTTCTATCTGAGCTCTAACTGAGACACTGGCATTAATGAGGCAAGACTTGAGTTGATCAAAGGATTTCTGGCATTCGTCCGTCCAGATAAATGTTACCTGAGATTTAGTTAAGTTGGTGAGAGGCGTAGCAATTTTTGCAAATGATGGAACATGTTTTCTGTAAAATCTGCACATTCCTAGAAATCGCCTTACTTCCTTTACAGTGGTGGGAGGTTTCATCTTTGCGACCGCTTCAACATTCTTCCGATCAAGTTTGCTTCCTTTGACCTAGGAAGGTCTGATGACATAGGAAGGTGACTTTTTTACAGCCGAATTTGCACTTACTGAGATTTAATTTCACTCCGTTGTCAGTTAGTAACTCGAATAGTTGCCTCAGCCGTTCTAGTAGGACAGGAAAGTCAGGTGCCCAAAGAATCAAATCATCCAAATAATTCTTAACCCAACCCTTCTGTAAGAGAGATGCTAGTATTGAAACCATTCGCCTGGAGAATTTTGCGGGGGAACAGTTGAGACCAAATGGGAGACGTCAAAATCGGAATAGTGCGACCCCATCACTGAAGATAGTGAGGTCACAACTTTCTTCATCTAACAGAATTTGGAAATACACCTCTCGCAAGTCAAGAGTGACATAATACTGATGTCTGGCCGCTTGTTTAACTAGCTCATCCAACCGTGCGAGGGGGTAGATGTCAGTCGCGAGGTGTTGATTCACATGGCAATAACCGAGACATATGCATTTCCTACCATCTGGCTTATTTACAAGTACAATAGGTGACACCCAGGCTGCGATAGATCGTTCTATGATTTCTCTGTCCTCCATATCATTTAGAATGTATGCAATGATCTCCTTCGCTTGTTCGGGATAGCGGTACATGGGTCCACGACTGGGCTGAGGATCAGCTACTTTAATATGAGCAGGAGGGCCACTGATGAGTCCTAACTCACTTTTGTCGAGAATAAAGAGAGGGTCGTGCTTAAGGATTAACTGAGTTAAGTCTTCTTGCTGGGCTTTAGTGAGATGTTGCCAGTTTAGTTCTCTAATTAGCTCTTTCAACCTCTGAACACGTGTCCCGCTTTGTCTGACTTCATCATTTTCTGGGAGAAGGTCATTGTAAATTTTAGTGACATTAACCCTACCAGGAGGTGGATTATTTATTCTCTCGTCTAATCCAACAATTGTGTCCTTACGAAACACCTTCTCCTTCTTAGTCGCAATAGTGAGTGGGAAGTGGATGGAATTCTCAGAACTGACTTTGACTAAATAAGGGTGACTGCTATGACTGACACTAGGGTGAGGATAAATAATTAGGCTAGTGCCCGGATCTTCTTTTACAAGGACAGGTATAAACTTAGACTGATATGGGTCTACTTTTATGGTGGTAAGCAGGTAGATTTGCTAGAAGGATCGTGATAGGTTGGAGGGTTCGACTGGGTCAGCCTTCGCTCTTTCAATTATTTCTTTTGTCGGCGAATCTGATTCACAACATAAGGGGCGCATCCCCATAACATGACTCTCTTTGCTCCATCCCACATGAGAGGAGCCTGACCTAGTACATTGCAACCTAGGAGCAGATCTATATTGATATAAGAAGTTGGCACTACCGGGAACCATTGTTTATGGATCATCTCATCTCCGACCCCGATTTCTGCCCGCAGCATTCATAATATTCTCAAAGGGGCGCCTGTGACTCCTTGTAAACAGGGTGGGTTTCGCCGTGTATTTACTTCTCCCCTGATTCACTGGACAACTGATTCCTTTATTAAAGTGTAGTTACTCCAGGTATCAGCTATAGCTTCTACTATGTTTCCATTATTCACTACACTAATGGTGGGGGATGTATGACCACCGGTTAGTCGTAATTTCTGGGGTGAATGTTACGAATTTTTCGATTTGGAGTCATTTCGTTCTGGAGGTTTATAATTACTTCCGGGACACCTGTGGTCTCCACGAAGATATCCGGGTCTGCGGCAGTCAGAACAATGTGATGAGACTAAACAGTGGGCACAATACAGTATTTAACGCTAGATGTTCTGGAGTTGCTAGGCTGCCCTTTATTCACTCGCACTAGGGTAGATTTGACCTAGCGGACCTGGCGTTTTATCAATCTTGTTCACCGAGATGGACGGCAACGGTCGATCCTCTAGTTTCCTTCCCTTGACGATATTCTCTGCGGGTACCGCATTGACCCGAGAGGTCTGACTCACTTCCAACAACTGACGTCCGTATTCAACTCTGTCTAGGAACGTCTTTAACAGGTACCCATCGTCTAGGAATCCCTTGAGTTTTTCTCGCGACTGGAGAGGTAAGCCATATTACAGCTTCTGTTTGATTGCTTTGTCGTGATTGGGAAACTTTTCGTTAGGGAATTTATGCTCTATCGCTGCAACCTTGCGGATGTAAAGGTGTGTGAAGGCCTGGGGTGACTTTATCCAGTCATAACACATTGATTCTAATTCCTGCCAAGCCCGATGAATACTGACTTCGCTGGAAAACTCCGTTCGAAGAAATTCCTTAAGTGCTGGCCATAAGACTACTCGGTAATTTGTCTTGTTGTTATGAATGAAAATGGCAAGTTCAGGGCATACTCTACCATTCGCAATCTGCATGCGCATCACCTCATCTGAATTACATTGTTCAACTAATTCAAAAAACATTTCCAGCCGTGCTGCTGCATCGATATCCTGTAACTGGTGGAGTCCCAGAATCGGAATATCACGGGGCTTTGTGAGACTCCCTTTTGCTTTCATTGTTGGATGAGGGTTAGAAGATTGAGGATAGGATGGATTCGTGGGGAACCGTCGAGCTTCTGATTCGTCTAAATCTCCAACTAACTGAAGAAATCTAGATGAAGATTCCTCCTCCTCTTGAATTTGAATAAACGCCCTATCTCGCCAGCTCATGGTGTTAAGAGAGGGGTTAACCCTTATTTCTATGCTGCCTCACTCTGTTCTCCTTGACATGTGACCCCTAATTTCCGTTACCAACTTCCACCTTACTCCTTTCACTAGACCAAAAAATAAAATACGTAAGTTGCTTTTCCATGTCGATAATCACTCCATTATCAGTGAAGAATAATTTTGCACTCCTCAAGGAGGTTTAAAGATCATTAATTCTAGAGTTATCGCGAGATTAAGTGGGCCTCCAGTGTACTGTTATTGAGGGATTCTATCTCGATTCATTCATTAACTGTAACCATATCACACAACAATATCTCATCCCACAACAATATTTAATCCCACAACAATATCTTATCCCACCGCTTTAGCCACCAGTGCAATACCCGGATATTGAATACCCGTGTAATGATGGAATATTAGCCACCTGTGTAATGAGAAATTAGCTACCAGTGTAACAACCAGAAATTCGATACCACCAACGCTGACACCAGTGTAACGCTGGCAATTGAGTACCACCAGTGTACTGATCAATTTAGTCACAGTATAATGATCAGAACCCTTACAGTAGTGACACCAGCATAACGCCGGGAAATTTAGTTACCAAAATAGTGTAATGTTCGAATGTTTGTTGCCACCGTAATGATCAGAAACGTAGAGAATATGCTGCCACCAGTCTGACGATCAGACAATAGAGAATATGGGAAATGGCGTGGTGTGATCTTTTTTTCAAATAGGGTAGCGTGACCTTATTTACTGGGCGTGAGCAAGTAGATATTAGAATCTCTTGCGGGCAACTCAATCTCACGTATAATATTCCTTAGAGGATAGCAAAATTCAAACTCAAAGTGACTTAACCTAAGATTTACTAAATAACAGAAAATAAATGATAGGAAAAAAAAAAGATTACTCTTCAAATGATGAATGAACAAGAACTGATGGACAAATTACTCTTCAAGACTGTGGTTAACAAAAAACAGAGTATTACTAAGATCTATAACACTAAGAATATGAATCTTCACAACTAACTAACATTCAAAACACACAGATACACGCGAATACAGTAATCCCGTGGTCTAAGTTGGATTCATCGGGAAGAATATAACTACGATCTGTAACTCTAAGAATATGAATCTTCACAACTAAATCAATATTTGAAATGAGACGGATACACGAGAATATGAATCTTCACAACTGAATAAACACTCAAAATGATACTAATACATGTGAATATAGTAATCTCGTGGTCACAGATGGACTCTGCGGGAATTCTTAAGGTACAGATATACGTGAATATAGTAATCCCGTGGTCATAGATGGACTCTGAGGGAATAATAAAAAAATACAGACATATGTGAATATATTAATCCCGTGGTCACAGATGGACGCTGCGGGAATTCAAATAATACAAATATAATATGAATATAGTAATCACGTCGTCACAGATGGACTTTGCAGGAATTCAGAAGATACAGATACACCAAATGGATGGATAATTCAAAATTGACCAGCCGATATTCACTAGGATTACGTGAGCTAAGGGGTGGGGGGAATTTAGTGTGAAATGGGCATTAGGCAGTTAGACTCAAGCCAGCCGGCTTCAGGTACTCGCAATCTGCAGTGACAGAAGAGTGGAGCGGCAGTTGTTATTCAGTACAAGAGGAGTTAGGGCAAATAGCAACAAGATAACTTTTTAACGTATAACACAAACAAGAGGGATGGAGGGGGAAATTCGGTGGTCGAGTACTGACCTGCAACAGTTGAAAAGTGGAGCGGCAGTGGCTGTTGTGTGCTGCTCCCGGTCTTTTAAACTTCTATCACAGTATTCGGGAATTGGCTAGAACTTTAACTGATTAACTGCAATATCAAGGTCTCCTCTAAACAGTACGAAAAATACGTTTGCATTCGACATAATTAGAAAAAGTTACTTACGATGTTGAAAATTTTTGAAATAATCATACAGGAACTTTAATTACATCAAAGTCGAAACGAATGAGAATTTGTACAATTTATCGCTATGCCGCGGTTGCTGGACCTATGTGACTGTCAACACGAGTGTAACAACGCAGATTTTGCGCTCACAAATGACTATCAACAATTAGAACTCAGACTACTTTCAAATCACCACTACATAGTTCAAAATGGCAATGCTATTAACACTGACATATAAATGTCACGAATTTTCTACATCGTAAAATCATGTAAAGTAAATTGTGACATCGAGTGATTTTGTGGGAGGAACGAATTATTATGAAATGTACGATGTTTCGCTCATTCTCTCAAACCATCCGCTCGCGTGCTTGTATTCGCATCAAGTTGTCAAAACTTTTGTTATTCTTCCGCAAGTGATTGTTTTTATGTGCGGGTGGTGCATTCCTCTGAGCGATAATTTTGATAATTTTTGAATTGTCGGTCCCGCTCTGAGCCGTTACACGCCGGTCGGTCGTGCCCCTTCCCACGCTCTTTGCGCCGTGTATTCAAATCAGAGCTCAGTCTGTCTTTAGCCACGGAACGAGAGGATCGTGCCCATACGAGTGATCATTTCTTTAGCGATTTCAGATCTCAGCTTGTATCGGCGTGTGTTCCCGAGCTCCCACCAATCCTTGGTGATCGACTACAGCACAGTCTCATCTATACCGATTAGTATTTTCTTGTTTTCCTAGGCTTAAGCTTTTGAGATATTTAGCTATTTGTCTGAGTGAGTGAGTGCATTTCCCTTCCTTTGATTTGAATTGGAGTCATGTAACGTAAATTTATTTGCTTGTATTTAATAAATTTACAGTTCGTTTTCTTGAGCTTTGTTAAATGTAACAGTCATGTTTAATTTTCCCACTTATTTAATATAGTTTTGCTACACATTAGCACAACTCTTTGTATTAAATCATGACTGGTACTTAGGCCAGCTTTTGGCATTAATCCTTAAATCTGTTGTGCTAGCTAGGAGTTTAGCTCAGCCAAGATCCTGTTTATCTTTATTATTATTATTTTTGAGTGTTAAGGGGAGAAACTAACTTTCTCAGAGGCCAACGGTACAACATTACAGCCTACTTGAGCGTCTAGTCTCTGCTTTGTACCGTTGAGTAAGTCTATAAATTCTCGATTCAGAGAATTGGCGAAGTAAGCCAGCATAAAGTGAAATCGCTGCTTGATTTCACGAGTCTATTCTCTCGTAGTAAATGACTCGATAGTCATTCTTAGCACACATAGCTATATATTGTATACTCGAATTATACAATATCACATTATCCTCGTGAATTATTACATTATGTTTTAAAAGACATAAATTTCCCCTGACAATAAATTCCTGGATTAGAGTATGAAAGAAGAATTTCTCGATTGTTAACTCTTGCTAAAGCTTACAATGTTATTTGCGTTCTCTGGGAAATGGCTGATCCATATGTATAAACGTTAATCATATTCATTGAAATGATAGACTTAGTATTATCAATAGTAAAAATATACTTACATTATGAATATTAACTAAGATTAAATTTAAATATATACTTAAACGGCTAAACATTGCACTGTGCAGGTTATATTTACAATACTATTTAAGCCTAAGACTACACGTACATTACTAACTTATATTAGCTTAAAATTACTGCACCAATCATTTAAATGGAGTAGGCTGTAGCACCAGTCGAGCAGAGTAGTAATCCCAAGGTGGATGGATGGCTCATGACAGGGAGAGCTGGAGCTCCCGTTTCTTCAGCCTTCAGGACTTGTTCCAGACCATCCCCCTTTGCTGAACTTTTTCAGTGTCTCAGTAACACAGAGAGTAGTCCAGCATGCTCTCCAATACAAGTTTCTCTAACTATCAACTACATGCACACTACACACTACACTTCCCTTTTAAAATTAATTATGAAAATGGCACACAAGAATCTTGCCTCGGAGTCCCCGGCGGGGGGAGCCATAAATGCCCCCACCATCCTTCCCTCTCCGGGTGACAACTCAAAGAGCTGCCTGGAACAACTGTCTGACACTCCTTCTTCATTTCTGTAACATTCGCGGCCTTTCTTCTAACTTTCGCTCTGTTGAACACCACCTCTTCTCCTCTAAACCTCACCTTCTCTTTCTCTCTGAGACTCAGCTGTCTGAGGCAAATGACAGCAAACCCTTTTCTGTAACCTCCTACTTTCTCTATTCTCATTTCAAAGCCAAAGGTGGCTGTTGCGTACATGTACGCAACGATCTATCTTGCTCTCGTGTTCCTGAACTTGATTCTTCTGAATATTCTACTCTCTGGCTTTGGCATTCCTGTCATTCTATGACTAAACATATCTGTGCTGTTTGCTTATCTCCTAATTCTACTATCAAAAATTCTTTGACTATCTTACTTCAACGATGGAACACATTCTATCCATTTCGCCTTTCTCTGAAATCTCCATTCTAGGAAATTTCAATGTTCACCACCACCTTTGGCTCTCCTCTCCTTTCACTGATCCACCTGGTGAACAAGCCTACATCTTTTCTATCCTTAATGACCTAGAGCAGCTTGTACAGCACCTTACCCGTATCCGTGACTGCCTTGGAGAGAGTTCCAACATACTTGACCTTTTCCTAAGAACTAATCCTTCTGCTTACACTGATAATCTATTCTCTCCATTGGGCTCCTCCGATCATAACCTTATTACCTTAACCTGTCCTATTGCTCCAGTACGGCCTGTGAACCCTCCACAGAAACGCCGCCTGTGGAACTTTGCAGCTGCAGATTGGGAGGCCCTCAGGCAGTACTTCTTTGATTTTCCTTGGAATGATTATTGCTTCCATGGCCAGGAGCCATCTGAGTGTGCCTTGCGCATTACAGAGGTTATTCCCTCGGGCATGAAAGCATACATTCCTTCCACATATCCTCTGACTATTGCAAGAAAGCCTTGGTTTCATCACGCCTTTTCTAATGATGTCCGCAACAAAGACAGGGCCTATAAGAGGTACCGGAGCCAACTCACCCCTGAATCACATCTTTTATATATTTCTGCCTGGAATCATGCTAAGTCTGTTCTTCGCTCTGCTAAAAATAATTTCATCTGTGCTAAATGTTCTCAACTCTCCAACTCAAATTCTTCTCGCTCTTTCTGGCACCTTGCCGAAAACCTATATAACAACATTACCTCATCCTTCCCTCCTCTTTTCTACTCTGATGGCTCTGTAGCTATTTCTTCTACTGATAAAGCAGATCTCTTCGCTCAGACTTTCTCCTCCAATTCCACTTTAGACGATTCCGGTGCTATTCCTCCATCACTTCCCCCCTCTGACTTCCTCTTGACTGACATTAAAATTTTCTTCACCTGATGTATTTTCTGCCATCATCACTGGCCTCAATACTAACAAGGCATATGGTCCTGATGGAGTCCCTCCTGTTGTCCTCAAAAACTGTGTTTCTGTGTTTACACCCTGCCTAGGTAAACTTTTTCGCATTTGTCTATCAACTTGTACATTTCCTTCTTGCTGGAAGTTTGCTCTCATTCAGCCAGTCCCAAAGAAGGGTGGCCATTCCCAACCCTCTAACTATCGCCCAATAGCTTTAACATTCTGTGTCTCAAAAGTTTTCGAGTCTATTCTTAACAGAAAAATTTTAAAGCATTTTTCATGTCACAACCTTCTTTCTGTTCGCCAATATGGGTTCCGTCAGGGACGCTCCAATGGCGATCTTCTCACCTACCTTTCAGACTCCTAGGCATCCTCCATTCGGGACTTTGGCAAAAGCTTTGCCATTGCACTTGAAATCTCAATGGCTTTCGATCGAGTCTGGCATAAATCTTTAATTTCCAAACTGCCCTCCTACGGTTTCTATCCTTTTATCTGTGCTTTCATCTCTAGCTTCCTTTCTGGTCGTTCTATAGCCGCTGTTGTAGACGGCCATCGTTCTTCTCCTAGACCTATCAACAGTGGTGTTCCTCAGGGCTCTGTCCTATCACCAACTCTCTTCCTTTTTTTCATCAATGACCTTCTAAGCTGTACATCTAACCCTATCCACTCATATGCTGATGATTCCACCCTTCACCTTTCCATTCGGTTTCCACAACGTCCATCTCAGCAGCAGCTTCAACAAAAAAGGGATGAGGCTATGGGACACCTAATGTCTGACTTGGCTCGTATCTCTGATTGGGGTAAAAATAATTTTGTTATTTTTAATGCATCAAAAACTCAGTTCTTACACTTATCAACCCGACAAAATCTTCCTCAGGATTACCCACTAATGTTTAATAATGAACAGTTATGTCCTGCATCATCCTTGAACATGCTTGGGGTTTCATTCTCTCGGGATTTGTCTTGGAAAGAACATATTACATCTCTTGTGAAATCTGCTTCCAAGAGATTAGGTGTGCTAAGCCGATTCCGAACTTTCTTTACCCCTGCACAGTTGTTGACCTTGTACACGGGTTTTATTCGCCAGTGTATGGAGTACAACTCTCATGTGTGGGGAGGTTCCCCATGTGCAGCTCTTCTCAATAAGGTGTAGTCAAAGGCTTTTCATCTCATTAACTCTCCTCCTCTTACTGATCCCCTTCAACCTTTGTCTCTTCGCAGCACTGTTGCATCTTTATCTCTCTTCTATCGCTACTTCAATGGTCACTGTTCCTCTGAACTGTCTGCTTGCATTCCTCCACCTCTACGAGGGGCACGTAGTACCCGTCTAGCAACAAACTCTCATCCCTTTTATGTCCAACTCTCTAATGCAAGAGTTAACCATTACTCCCAATCCTTCATTTATGCAACTGGTCAACTCTGGAAATGTCTTCCTCTGTCTGTATTTCCTACTTCCTATGATCACCAGTCTTTCAAACGCAGTGTATCCAGGTATCTCGAATTGAACGGATCTTGAATTTGGCTCTCTTTTGTATTGTTTTTCCTTTTTCTTGGAGGGAATAGTATGCAGGCCTGTGGCCTTCGGTTCCTTCTTCCTTGCATAAAAAAAAAAAATAAGATTTTTTCTTTAACTCTGCGGGCAATATTGATCATATCGATACCACTGGACATCTCGTGGGTGATTCTTCTTCTTCTTATTCATCATCATCATCTTCTTCTTCTCTTTTAATTGTCCATACCTGTCAGACGAATTTATTTTCAGCTGCCTCCAAATTGTTGTGTTCATTCTGAGGGAGGTTTCTCGAACAATCAGAGTTAAACATCTTTCAAAATGTAAGCTTATCCCCCCTACAAGTCTGCAGTAAGCTCATGCCACATCTCACTTATAAAATTTATATAGATGTGTTTCATATAGCTCGACATGAGTAGTTCCATTCCTGCCAGCTGTCACGCATAAATTAACGAATGCAGTGAGCGAAAGGGGGGTTGGGAGAAAGGAAAGGGGGAGCGGGGTATTGTTTTGACCGGAAGCGGAAGTACAGGTGAATGGCCGGAGGCGAGAACAGGTGCAAGGACGAGTTGGGCTGAGAGGAAAGACGGACAGGAACTGGTTTGAGTGGAAGTGGAAGGTCGAAGAACAGGTGCATGGGTCAATGTTTGTAAACAGAAGGAGGAAGTACAGGTGAATGACCGGAGACGAGAACAGGTGCAAGGACGAATTGGGCTGAGAGGAAGGACGGACAGGAACTGGTTTTGGCGGTAGTGGAAGGACGTAGAACAGGTGCAAGGGTCAGTGTTTGTTTACTATAGGAGGAAGGGGTGAAGGTTCAGAAGGAGGAACAGGTGCAAGGACGTATGGAACTGGTTTGGGCGGAAGTGGAAGGATGTAGAACAGGTGCAAGGGTCAGTGTTTCTTAAGGAAAGAGGAAGGGGTGAAGGTTCAGAAGGAGGAACAGGTGCAAGGACGTATGGAACTTGTTTGGGCGGAAGTGGAAGGACGTAGAACAGGTGCATGGGTCAATGTTTGTTTACGAGAAGAGGAAGGGTGAGGGTTGCAGGTTCATGCCTGTTTTTGTAGAGGAGAGAGAGAGAGAGAGAGAGAGAGAGAGAAGGGGAAGAGGAACGGGACGAGAGTTAGGCGTTTTTTTTTTTTTGCACAGATCGTTTTCGGACGTGGTGGCATAAGGTAAGAGGTGA
>JAGKTI010033088.1:0-11754 GCA_018397915.1 Birgus latro | reverse complement strand
CCCCCCCAAAAAATCTGATTTTTTTCGACCCATATGTTTGAATTTGGCGTGCAGCGCCGAACGGCCTTGTTTACATTTACATTCCCACTGCCTCCCCCTCCCGCCACTCCGACAGTTGTCTCTGAACTGCCATGAGTTTTTGCTTAAATAATCATAATTCACAGTGCTAAGGATTAAGTGCAGTTCAACACTGGATTACTGTAGATGCTTCAAGAGCATTTTCATCGCTGTCAGAGCTTTAGAGGTGGGTAAACAGCCACCATGGACATGTAAGTGTACACTGTGAGATGCCAAATATTTTCCATAATCACTTCTAAATCCTCATTCTTTAGTTACATTTTATTTACTTCATGTTTTGTGTCCCATATTTGAGTGCACACGCAGTGAAAGAAGTGATTTTCTCAGTGATTACCATGTCTCTTAAATACATTCACTATCTAGTCAACTGGTGAACATTTTTGCCCTACTCACCTCTAAATCATAATTTTTCTGGTTACATTTTATTTACTTCATGCTTTGTGTCCCATATTTGAGTCCACAGGCTGTGAAAGAGGTGACTTTCTCAGTGATTACCATGTCTCTTACATACGTTCACTATCTAGTCAACTGGTGAACATTTTTGCCCTACTCACCTCTAGATCATAATTTTCTGGTAACAATTTATTTATTTCATGCTTTGTATCCCATATTCTAGTGCATAAGATGTGGGAAAGGGTGATTTTCTTAGTGATTGCCATGTCCGATACTTACTTACGCTATGCTGTCAACTTGTGAACACCTCTGCCTTACTCTCCTCAAAATCATCATTTTTTGGTTAAAATTAATTCATGTTTTGTGTCCATTAGTTATGTGAATGGGGTCTTAAATAAGTGCTATGCATGTCAGGTAGGAAGGTAGGTAGGTGGTTCACTGATTTAGGTTAGGTTAGGTTAGGTTATGTTATGTTATGTTATGTTATGTTATGTTAATGTTATGTTATGTTATGTTATGTTATGTTATGTGTTATGTTATGTTATGTTATGTTATGTTATGTTATGTTAGGTTAGGTTAGGGTCAGGACTGACTGATGCTGGAGCTTCTGGGCCACTATCCAAACAAGACCACTTTCCGGTCATGCCTTTGGCTCTATTACAACGGATAGTGGGAAGATTACTGTAACACCAAACACGCCCTACCCAAAATTAAATGAAGAGTGTTAACTAGTGCTAAAACAGCATAACACAATAAACATGTACCTGAAAAGACATCAAAACTGTTATAAAGAGCTGCAACACCAAAAATCCTTGCCAGAAATAAACTGAAGACTGGCTTGAGTGGCAGGTGAAGGTTCTGAGATAATTCGCCATCAAACAATTCCCCGTCAAAACATGGATGATTCCCTGTCAGGACAATTCACACCCTGGACGATTCCCCAAAATTCTATAAATATACTTATTATTAATTAATCAGTAAGACCTCACTATAACGGACTAATTGGGGCTCAGGCCAGTCCGAAATATGCGATTTTCCGATAAAAGCGACATCCGGACTTACCCCTGCTAATCTGGACTTTTTCCGATATATCAGACATTAGTCCGGATTGCATCGGTAGTTTTCACCACCATTGCAGTATTGTACTGTGTTATACCTTCACTACATTAATCAAATGGTATAATAACACTGTACTGTGCACTGAAAAACATGTCTTTTACTTGTCTTATTGTGGTGAACATAGCTTAAGTTGTCAGGCAGTCTGGACTGCTTTCTGGCTATATCGGACTTTTTCCGACATATAGGAGTTTAGTCCAGTACCTCCTCGAGTCCGATAAAAGCGAATTCCGGTCTACTGAAGTCTGTTATATCGAGGTTTTACTGTACTTTAATAACTATATTTCAGGGGGGTCCATCAAAGTCTATGTTCAACAGTGTAGGCTTTGGATGTTATTTATTAGGTGCACCTTTAGGCAATAATTAACTTGTTTCTTCCTTGCTGTAGTCGCCTTTGAAGTATATTCTAGCATCACCCACAGCTGTCTTTATTAATGATGGTGAATTGTCTTGTTATTGTTGTGACAGCAAATTGTTCAAAACCGGTATGCTGAGGGTGGATGGGCTACTTAATAGGTGACAAATGAGCATCGGTATGCGTCGTCTGCTGAGTGTCAGCTGCCGGCTGGGAGCGTTGAAGTGCGGGTAAACAAGCAACGTGTGAAACAACTCAGAAACTTTTTTTCTAGCGCGAAAAACAAGGCGTCAAAGTAAAATGCTTCAAAATATGAGGAAATACTGTAAGTGATTAATGCAGTCTATGTTAATATTATAAAGGCACAAATAATATCTAACTATCCATCCATCTTCTACTTATTGCCAGATGCCTTAATCTCATAAAGAGTAAACACAAACAAATCCCCTCCACAATGCTCTGTCCTCTGCCAATTGGCTGCCATCCCTCCAGTTTACAACCCCCCTCCCACATATCTAACTCCAGTCCATCCCTCCAAGTCATCCTTGGTCTTCCCCTCCTTCTCTCACAAACATTCTTCTAGACAGTCTCTCATTCTCCATCCTCTCTACATGGCCAAACATATGCAAAAGAATAACATATAATAAGTAAAATATGTTGTTGAGGCACAGGTGCTGGAAAGCCTACAAGTCGATGAAAATACAGTAGAGCCTGAAGTTCAACCCCCCTACTCACCTGTGTTGCTGATCTCTGTTGTATCCCCCTCTCCCTGTTCCTTTACCCCGTCCACCTCGTCCCCGACCCCAATGTGCTTCACTTCGCACATCTTGGGGTTGGGGGATCACTCCAGGGTTTTTGTGTTGCTGCTGATGATGCTGTTGTTGAGGCTGTTGCTGTTGTTGTTGTTCCTGCTGCTGCTGGGGCTGGGGGTGAGAGGCAGCTTGGACTGGAGTTGTTTGTTGCTTTTTGTTGTTACCCTCACCTGCAGAGAATAACAACATGAACTGCTACATCTGTTATGTATACACAGTTCTATTTATAAATAGCTTCTTTTTATATCTTCTTTTGCTATCAGGCCTCAGTACATTAAAGTAAAATCCATCAACATCATCATCATCATCACCATCCCAGCCTCCTTTCCCACCCAAAGGTGTGGTGAGGCAGGGTCAAGAGAGCCAGAAAAAAATTAAGAGAATGACATACTAACCAAAGTTTGCCCAACTAAATGAACCACACTCCCATTCACTCTCCATTGAAGCCCCCAGAATCATAGCTCCACCCGACAGGTCACATTCCGCACCTAGCTTCACACGCACCTGACGGAGTCAAAACAGACTGTCAGGTTAAAAGGGGTGCCAAACCCTGCTCATACACTCGACACAAAATTCATCCAACCAGCTCGATCACTTGTCAGTCCCCTGGCCTCATTAGCTTCTTCTCACATACCCATTTACCATACCTATCACCTTTTAGGCCAACCACTTCTCCTCCCATCATCAAATTCTCTCAGATATACCCTTTTCACCACTCTATTTGCTCCCATTCTCTCCATATGCCCATACGATCTAAGCACACTCTTCAACTTTGGTGTACACAGATCCATATCCTATTCACTCTGCACTCTACACACATTCTCCAACAGTCCCATCTCTGCTGCTCTTATTCTTGACTTTTTCATACCACACCACAGTCTAACAATCATCTGTTATAGCAGGCACTATAACTTCTTCATGCAAGCTTCTCACAGCTGCCACACTAAGACCTCTCCTTCTCATCAAGGCTTTCACAGCAAAATCCACTTTACTTCCCTGTGGCACTATACTTTCCACTTACTTTGTACATTTACCACTCTTTTCTACCACTGCACCCAGGTATTTAAACTCTCTCATTAATTCCAATTAATGTGATGGGAAGTGTTAGGAGAAACACGTTAAGGTGGTTTGGGCATGTGGAGAGGATGGAGAGTGAAAGATTGACGAGGAGAGTGTATGTGAGTGAGGTGGAGGGGGCGAGAGGGAGGGGCAGGCCGAGGATGAGATGGAGGGATGGAGTGGAGAGGTATATGAGAGAGGGGGGTGTGAGTTGGAAGCGTGGTAGTGAAATGGCAGGGGACAGAGTGACATGGAGGCAATTTGTTTGTGGACACCCCGTTCGGGATTGAGGCGTCTGGCAATAGATAGATAGATAGATTAATTCCAATCTCTCCATTCACCATAACATCGCCCTGGGAATCACATTCTCTCTTAATACCCATCAATTTGTTCTTATCTACATTTACCTTCAAGGCACGGTGCTCACAGACATCTACTACATAACTCTGCACCAGTCTACCAAGCTCTTGTCTGCTAATTGCAGGCAGCACTGCATCACTGGCATATAACAGATTTGAGACTCTCCATCCCCCATCATGCATTACCAATGCCAACCCTCTCTCCAGCAGTGTTTTAACCAATCAAAATTCTGTTACTACCTATGAAGCTGTTCTGACAGTTTTCCCCAGTAACAACAGGATGTACAAAGTTCTGCTGTATAAGAGCTCATCTCTTACTAATAATGAGTGTCCATAACATTTAATATTAAGCTGAAACAAAAAACACTACACAATGCAGCCTTCAGTCACATATTTTATTTCTGCTTTCACAATGCAGCCTTCAGTCACATTTTTGTACTTCTGCTTTCACAATACAACCTACAGTCACATCTTTGTATTTCTGCTTTCAGCATGTGCTGTTACATCTCATAAGCTTTAATGCCTTGCTTTCTCCCAGGAATCCTATGACAAGGATTAACAATGGTAAAACAATCTCCAGGCTACTCTGTCCATAACAAATTTCAAACTAATTTCCATTACTCTTTCAGTCACACCTCTTCCTCTTCTTTCCTATTCACTAATATAAATTCTAAACTAAGATGGTGCATAAGGAGATTTGTCTCCAGACTGCTCTGTTTTTATACATTCCTTTCACCCATTCAATTATTCTTCAACCTCTGCCAACTTCAGTTAATTACTTGATTCTCTTCTCCCATGTACCAGAATCTTGTCCTTTCCCAGGATTACTGGTAACATTCACTTAACCCCTAACCACCGGGTGTCGGTAGGAACCACAGTTGTCTTCACGGCACAGTTTGAAATGGCTGCCACTTGATCTTGTCACCAAAAGCTAGGGAGAGACTCCTGCCAGTTAAGCCAACCATATCTCAGTCGTCTCTGTGACTGTGCCTGGTGCAAAACAGAGTTTTCTTAACCCTTCTCATCCGATTCTGTTACCACCTCACGTGGACTTTTGCCTTATCCACCCCTGCCAAGCCTCTTTCCAACGATACTAGGAAAGGATTCAGTGACAGTGCCATTGGGCATGCCTTGGATGCCACTGTGTTTAATATATCTAGTAATGGAAAAGTTATCATGTTGAAAGCAAAGCCAAAATCGAGACCACATGCACACTCACAAATACATCCTATCTATCGCACCAAAAATTACTCCTCTTTATCACATCCTTACTCATCGATGCAACAACCTACACCCCTGGGAATACTTTCATTCGTAATAAGAGGAGTTGGTGAGTAATCAAGTTTTCAATTTGTTTCCCCAACTGCTATAATTTCTGGGATATTAAGGTTTGAAAACAGGCTGTTTTCTGAAAAATGCCCATAGTGAAAGAACAACAGAACTATAAATAACCAGGCATTTAGGGGTTAACTTTCAAACATTATCTTTTGCATTACTAAATCTTTTAGCATATTTCATTCTTTCATTCATCATCTAATCCAGAGTTTCACCATGAGGAACACAGGAGCACAGGGCTAGGCAGCTTGGTCCTAACATTTAAGATGACAGTGACCGGCCTCACTCATCCATGAGTAGCAATACGTGAGCAATAAACCCCAACCACCCCTTGGACATAAACACTAAAATAAAATAGCTAATAAATACCAGGCAACATAAACAGTCCATACAGCTGATCGAAAGCATCATGGTATATGAAGAGTATGGTACAGTTTGTGCTTTTGTAAACCTTTGAAAGATAATTACTAACTAAACCTATCAGGGCCTGGACACTTTTTCTGACATTAATTATGAAACTCTTAACCCAAGAACTGCAACTTACATCACTATATGTCTGCCAGGCAACTGTGACTTACATCATCTGTCAGGAGATGGTGGGGGGGTGCATTTTCCACAATTTTCTTAAGGCCAATTGGTGACTAATGACTTGATACTGATCATATGATGGCACCTGGAGCTTTTTTCACCCACTCTCTCTATTCATCTCTCCCCACCTGTCCATTCTGTATTTTTTTTTTTTAATGCAGTCCCTCCTGATATTCAAATTTTAATCATATGCTATGACAACACTATTGCAGATACTGACCTAATAACTGTCATACCTAGGCCCTATTCTCTAAAATATGATCTTTCACCTCATCATGCTAAAAAGTGTGACGTAAATAAAAATGTTACATTTTTCTGTCACAGGATAAAAACCCTTGAACTTAACTGCACAATAACTAAACTATGAGAGATACTGACTTTATATTAGACATATGCATCCTTTAAAATGTTCTTTTTCATATCACAGGAGTAAAACTGGTTTCTGATAGTTTTTTTTTTTTTTAAACCAAAGCTTATGGGTTAAAGTGTCCCAGCCATCCTTAACCCCTTTGGGGGCAACAGATCCAAGGGCTCAAAGAGCAGAGGAATTATTGAAGTACCTACTCTCCTCATGGGGCAACATAGGATTGGATGATGGATAGATGGATGGACAACTAGTGATTCCCTCAGCAGAAGATTATCTATTTGGCATTAGCCATAACAAATTTCAGAGGTTGCCCTGCCATCCCTTTATGGTTAAAATGAATACATTAGCAGCCATAACTAACCTCTATAACCAATATCAGTTATTTTCTGTGTTTCCATTTTATGTGAATGAGGGTCTGTTCTCCTGACGTCCTGGTCACCAAACTCTTGCTTGGAGGGGTACTGCTGTGGGCGTGCCTGGCTGAGGGCAGGGAACTCATCATCATTGTCAAGGGCCTTGCGTGAGCCTGTGAGTGAACGCTGACCACCTTTGCCTCGTGGTCCACCCTGCCCACCACCACCACCACGAACTGGCTTGGCATACGCATCAAGGTCCTCCCAGTTACGTGTGTATTTATTAGGGCCACGGCTGGGAGGAAAATTTGCACATATCTCAAATGGATGACAAAAAATTAATGGAATAATTATATGATAATGTTTTGCGATCAGAAACCTGCTCAGGCACATGATACAGATGTTTTCTACCCAAAAAATGCATAATATTGGCAGGAGTGCAGATTTTCATCTACCAGAGACAAAGAAAACTGCTATAACTAAGGAATCACTGTATCTGCAGAGACGCATTCATATACTGAACTTTCAAAAACAATAAAATCATTAAGTCTACAGGGCAAATTTATCTAGAGAAATGATCTGTGTGATTAAGTGTAAACATAATTGATTACAAATCTTACAATCATTAACAATGCAATGCAAAAACTACAGGCAGGCAGTAAAATGACCTACACAGATATCAGGTTAAAATAAGCTACATAAATTGCAAGGGGTGAGCTAAAAAGCCACTTCAGCTAGCAAGAATATGGATCTAGCTCAACACAAGCATGCCTCACCCGTATCTCCTCCTCCGTCTGGCCCGTGGTGGTCCCTCCTCATTACGTATATCATAACCATAAACCGCAACCAGCTCCTCTCGGCTCTTGGGAGTCTGGTCAAATTCGTTAAACTTGTCGTGCTTCCAACGGTCATCTTCCTTCCACACCTTCTTTTTACCCACCTCTTTCTTGTTAGACTGCGGCTCCTCAGGACTCCTGGTGGATCACATAATGTGGCTACATCATTCATCATCATCATCCTGACCTTTACTCACACCTAAGGATAGGGTGAGGTAGGATCCAGAAACAAGAGAACAAACTAGAAACAAAAAATATAGAGCATATGACCCATGAGAGACTGACTAGAAAATAAGGGTGTATGAAACTGGGAAGGTTGGAAGGCAGAGGAGATATACAGGACTATTCTGGACAAACGTTTCCACTTGCCTGCATTACATCATGTCTTCCATATTCCTCATTCCTCCCTGAATGCCAGAAAGCATGCCTCCTTCCAATACACTTTTACTGTGTGTTTCATACTGTTTTCACTTTAAAATTTTCATGTAACACCTTCCATCACCAAAGTCAGCAAGTTAAGTGTTGACAAAATTATGATCATAACAGTACAGGAGAATTAAGAACACAGTGCATAGACAAACAGAGCATAAGGAGGAACAGTGATCTGTCATGGGAAGAACTGTTGCTTAGCAAAACAGAGAAATGCTTTGAGATTCTTTTGCTGAAAATGTAAGGGTTTGTCATGACATCAGGCAACACTTTTTTTTTTTTAATGAAAGTGACTAAAACCATGAAAATCATATTAATGCACCTAGGATACTTGAACACCCCTACCCTTTTGTATGCTTAAACAATATACAGTGCAAGGTATTTAAAAAAAAAAAAAAAAAAAAACTCCAGAGCAACACAGAAGTTTTTACATATGCAACTACAGTAACTGAATCACATAAGGATGAGTTTTCTGTGTTTCATATTCCAAATGATCCTGCTATAATCCCCAGGTGTGATTTTTCACTGCCCTCTGTTGCACAAATTGCATATCTAAACATGCAATAATTAAATACAGTACATGACACTAAAATTTATAAAAACTCTGCTGGAGGATCACAATTCAAAATGATTGCCAGATTATGATAAAGCCATAAATAATAGGAAAGCAACTGCATTTCATTAAACTGAGCATCTGAGTGACTGACCAGAAGGGTGTACAGTACACCCCCCCTAGTACACGCCTATATGGGTGGCAGAGGTGTTCGCTTACTAGGAATTCACGTACTAGGAATACATAAACTAATGGGAAAATTAACATATGGGCGGCACTCCCATCTATCAGTGACCTTATTGACCCATTTGAGGGAAAATATCTAAGACATATACAGTACAGTACAGTAGGATCTCGCCAATAATGTCTAATTGGTGCCAGAAAATAATAAGATTAGTTGTTAAACTGTCATGAGTAATATAAAACTCACCTTAAACTCTACTCAACCCCTCTCTGTTGTTCTTACTCGGCTGGCCGGCATTGTGAACGAAAGCGAGTGATGAGTGATGGAGGGCATTCATGATAATGTCTCAGGCATTTTCTTGAAATCTGATTTACAAGTCCAATCATTAGTCATTTATGCTAATGGCTGCTCTCTCTCCATCTCAACAGACTTGAGTTGTGTAAGGAGTGCCAAACAAGCTTGTTTGGTTCCACGACAATTCGCCATCAAGTCAATTCGCCGTCAGACAATTCCCCGTAAAAACATTGAGGATTCCCCATCAGGAAAATTCGCACCCTGGATGATTCCTCGTCATTCTATAAATATACTTATTATTAAGATGTTGTCAATAATGACAACGAATTGTCTTGCTATTGTTGTGACGGCGAATTGACTTGAAGGCGAACTGTCCTGCTAATTTAACGGTTGCCAATGTTGTATTATTCCAGGCTTTGACGAAGAAATTTACAGCCAGTTGAAAGCTATATTTCTTCCAGAAAACAGCAACAGTAATTATGGTCGGGGTTGCTGGTAAGCCAGGTGAAGCAGGCGAGTCAGGTGGGGCTGTGGAGATGGAGGGGAAGGCAGCTGGTGAGTCAGCTGGGGCAGCGGAGGTGGAGGGGAAGGCAGCTGGTGAGTCAGGTGGGGCAGCGGAGGTGGAGGGGACGGTGGCAGGCGAGTCAGGGGAGGTGGTGAGGGAAGGATCCTCCATCTCCTCCTTTGGCAATTTCCTTCACCTCTTCTTGTTCATCTGTTTCATTCGTCATCTTGTTATAGACATATTTGTAGTATAACACCTGGGATTTGTGAAATAACCGTTATTCATGTGAATCCAAAAGTTATTATAGAAATGGGTGATGAGGGTGGCATGTAGTGGAGAGGCAGGTGTTGCACTTGGGGTTCACACCGGAAAACACCAGTTTGGGGCAGTTTTTTCTTGCTGCCTCGCGTTGTGTGGGTGTGACTCATGTACTTTGGTTAGGAAAATATTAAAAATTATTAAAAATATTCACCCTTAAACCGCGAGGTTGTTGGAGGCGCGCCGTGCCCATCCCGCGGGGATATTCGTGCTCCAACTGACTTTTTACAAATATTTGCCAAAAATCAGTTATTAGTCCTAGAATATTATAATTACATATGCATATGGCACATACCTTCAGCTTTCTCCTGGGATGTTTTTTTTAGCACTCGTTGACTACCATAGGACTTGTGAAGACTTCAGAATTTGGGTAACTAAGTCTCCACTTTACACTTCCCGACATCCCGTAATATGAATACCACTGCCAGATATTAACACTAGAAACACTATTCAATGATTTCCAAGTAGTTTGGAATCCATATTCCAAAAAAAAAAAAAAAAAACTGTGAAAGCAATATAAAATACAAGCACGTACGAGCCTCCCAATCGTGCTAATTCGCCGCTGGTATTCTGTCATTTCTTACTCATATACACACTCATACTTTATTATTTCTAGTACTTTATTACACTTATATACAGTATATCTACAGACCTTTACCACTTCCCACACGAAGTTTAGAAGGGGTAGAGGTCACAGGGCCATTTATAATGGGCGCAAAAGCGGCAGAAATGGAGGGCGCGACTGCGACGTGATTTCACCATGAAGGACGACAGCGAACTGAATGTACAATACGTATCTTGGTAGCCAAGAGTTGAACATGTCAGCTGCTAATGTATATGCTAAGAAATAAGTCGTAGGAAATCTAGACAATACATAATAAATTAGATAGCTCCAGGTGAATATAAATATCGCTCAGGCTTCTCCCTTCCTTTCTTATGTACATTTATATTACGAGAGTAGCTCATACGGTATATTTCACAGAGAAAAAAAAGCAGGGGAAATTAGCGAACGAGTGCAGGTTGGATGTTGCCAAGTGATAATCAGCCAATTCCAGGTGTATGGCACTATCAATTACCTTATTTTTTTTTTACATATACTGTACTAGCTTAAAAGTCCGTGCAAAGTGTGGACTTTTAAGCCAGCTCCTGCGGAGGCCCAATTAGCCCTAATCTGAGATCTTCAAATCACAAACTCCATGGAACTTCAATTGAGTTCAGTTCTTCAAATCACAAACTGCTCAAGCACCAGATGAAGGGCAGATTTTCAATCCCGGGATCATCCTGATTCCAAAAAGGTATAATATGCCTATGTAGACCTGGGGGTAGGGGGTTTTTCAAGAATTCTCCCCCAGTATCCCTGCTTGTCATAAGAGGTGACTAAAAGGGTTGGTGGTGGGTTAGTGCCCCACCCCATAAAAACAACTAACTAAAAATACGAACAGGAAGCCTCGGACCAGGACTGACCAAAAGTTGACGAAAAAGGAATGGACAAACGACGAGATAAAGATTGTGACCTGGAATGTAAGGGGTATGAATGATGAGGTGAAAGAGAAAGAGATTGTACAGGTGCTTGAGAGTGCAAAAGTGGATATATGTGGAATAACTGAAACGAAATGGCAAGGTGAGAGTATGAGAGAATCGGAATATGGATTGGGTATATGCGCGGGAGTGGGTGAGAATGAGAGGGCGAAAGAGGGAGTGTGTATTGTTGTAAGCAACAGGTGGAATGAGAATGTAAGAGAGTATGGATCAGTTGGGTCAAGGATTGTGTGGGTAAGAGTGAAAGTTGGACTACAAATGTGGGCAATTGTGTGCGTGTA
>JAGKTI010033087.1:1300-11755 GCA_018397915.1 Birgus latro | reverse complement strand
GCCCTCTCATTCTCACCCACTCCCGCGCATATACCCCATCCATATTCCCATTCTCTCACACTCTCACCTCGCCATTTAGTTTCAGTTATTCCACATATATCCACTTTCGCACTCTCAAGCACCTGTACAATCTCTCTCTCTTTCACCTCATCATTCCTACCCCTTACATACCAAGTCGCAATCTTTATCTCATCCTTGGTCCGTTCCTTTTTCGTCAACTTTTGGTCAGTCCTGGTCCGAGGCTTCCTGTTTGTATTTTTAGTTAGTTGTTTCTACGGGGTGGGGCACTAACCCACCACCAACCCTTTTAGTTGCCTCTTACGACAAGCAGGGATACTGGGGGAGAATTCTTGAAAAAAAAACCTACCCCCAGGGGAGATAATTGATAGTTTACTGTACTTTCGTCCAAAAATAGTTGGTGCACTAAAAGATCCTAATGCCCTCTTCTGTCTAAGTAGTACCAAAATTGAGTAGATGAGACCACCCACTGTGAGTAGCACATACAATATGCCAACTGCTTCTGTTGGTCTGACTGGGTTATGTAGTACACAAAATAAGGGGATGATCAAGCCCTAACCAAAAAGAGGGGTGGTCTCGGAACATCCTTTTACATACTGCTACTGTATAGGAGCTGCGGAATGGGCTATCAACTAACCTTTACCAGCCCCAAATTCCACGTAGCAGGTGTGAGCGTGTGAGGTGTCAAGGAGGCCGACATTGTGCAAGTGGCCAAGAAGTGAGGAGTTCTGGGCCAGGTGCCTCAGGCCGCCAGGTATGCTGCTCTCGGCGACCCCAGGTTCTGCTGCCAACACTGTGTCATGGCGTAGCACTGACACATCTACGGCACCCACATGCTCTGAGAAGGTGAACTGTCATCATCATCACCATCAATATTATCATCATTATCAGTCATCATCATCATCATTAATATTATACTCATCACTGTGAGAGAATGGGAGTATGGATGGAGTATATGCACAAGAGCAAGTGAGAATGAAAGGGCAAAAGAAGGAGTACAGTATGCATTGCTGTGTGCAAACAATGGAAGGAGAATATACGAGAGTATGGATCCGTCAGCTCAAGGAATATGTACGTAAGATTGAAATCTGGACTACAAATGTAGGCAATTGAGCGTGTGGATGTGCCAATGCAAGATCGTGTATGGAGAGTGAAAGAAGAGTTCTGGATAAATTTGGAAACGTGCATGGAAAAGTTTGAAAGGAATGAGAGAATGTTTTTGACTGGAGATATGAATAGAAAAGTAGGGAATGTGAAGGTGGATGGAGCAGTTGGTGAGTGGGGTGTGCCTGCATAAGTGGATGAGTACTGCAGTGCTCTAAAGGACATGTGTAAAGGGAGAGGGTTAGTGATAGCAAACAGCCTCTTTAGACACAAAATGATACACAGGTACAGTATATGTAGCGAGTGATAAGAAAAGTGGGTGGTGAACTGAATGAACGGAAGGCAATGATTATGTATGCGTGGATGATAGAATCAGAAGGTGTGTAATGGATGTAAGAGCATACAGAGGTTGGGGGAGTGGACTTTCTGACCACCACTTGGTGGTGAAAGTCAAGGTGCAAATGAAATGGAGGAGTATGAGAAGGGATGGACAGGAGAAAGTAGTCTATACAAGGAGGGTGGAAAAGCTGCAGGAGGATGGGAAAAAGGCGGAATATAAGAGAGACATGGAGAAGCGACTGGGTAAATATATTATGGGGCAGCAGGGTAGGTGGAAGATGTAACAAGATATTCAAAGAAGAAATCTGTGCAGCTTTTTTTTTTTTTTTTTTTTTTAACACTTTGGGCAAAGGCTTTGGGGCCTATTCCCAAGTCCCAGTCCTTGAGGCCCAGTAGTCCTCCTACATCTCCACACGTCACCACTTCACCACGAACACCTACCATCCATACTGAATACATGCTAGGGCTGTCTCATACAAGACTGGAGTATGGTATTAGCTGGGGTACTTTTATGACATGTCGGCGGGTCATCAGGCAGATCAGATAAGTCTGCTTTTTTAAGAAATTCAAATCCTTAAACTGTTCCCTGCCCCAGCCAGGATTCAAACCTGGATCCATTAGGACTGCAGGCCGCCTCTCTACCAATTCTGTGAAAGGGTGCAAGGAACAGCATAGTGGAAAGAAAAGGTGAGACAGGTGTGGCACAAAAGAAGAAAGCATATAGTGAGTGGATGAGAAAAAGTGGTGTGGAGGAATTTGAGATGGAGGAGAGAGAGACATGTAGAGATGAAGAGAGATGTGAAAAGATTAGTAAGAGTGAGTAAGAAGAAAGTGGATGAGGAATTTGGAAGGGATTTGAGTGTAAAGTGGAGGGAATGTAAAAAAATTTTCTGCAAAGAAGTAAAGAGAGTCAGACAGGGTGATAAAGAAGTAAGTCAGGGAGTGAAAGGTAACAATGGAAAATTGCTAGTAGAGAAGGGAGAAAAAGCGAGCAGATGGAGAGAACGATTCCAGGAAATGTTGAACGTGGTGAACAAAAGTAATGCAAGTATACGGGGCTAAGGAATGGCTGGGAGAAGGAGGGAGGTGACAAGAGAGGAAGAAATCAGTAGGATGAAAGTAGTGGAAACAATGAAGAAAGTCGAAAAGAGGAAAGTCCCATGAACTGATGGAGTATGTGGTGAAATGGTGAAGGATGGGGGAAATAGTAGAAGAATGGATATGGAAGATGTGCAGATTGGCCTGGGAGGAAGGTAGAGTCCTGGAGGATTGGAAGTCAGGTATAATTATTCCCCTGTACAGAGGAAAAGGGGAAATAGATGTGTGTGGTAATCATAGGGGCATTTGTCTTCTAAGTGTAACAAGAAAAGTATATTGTAGAATATTTATTGACACAGGAATTACTGTATATCTCGGCAGATAAGGCGACCTTCAGATAAGACGACACCCAAATTTCAGTCTGAGTTTCATGATTTTAGCTCATATCACTCGTATAAGATGACCCCCAAACTACAAAACTATCTATGGTGAAGTTTAGGTCTGTGAGCACCAAACAACCTAGACGGTGACATACCAGTAAAATGAATTAAATAGTACCTTGAATTAAATACCTAGAATGTATTACCAGTACAGTGGATCCCCAGTATACGAAAGAGATAGGGACAGGAAAAAGCTCTCGTAAAGTGAATTTTCATATATCGAAGCAATTTTCTCCGTATGTCGAAGCAATTTTCCCCATTGAAATACTGTATACAGTAAGTCCTCATTTTTCGCTGTTTTGATGTTCTGCCAAAACGTCACAAAACGTGAAATGTCAGAGTATGAAGTTAAGAATCAATGGGAAAAATAGATGGGCATTCCAGTGGGGCAGCTACCTACCCTATCAAAGTACTATAACGCCAAACAGGCCCTACCCAAAATTAAATGTGGAGTGTTTACTAGTTGCTTATACAGCATAACACAATAAACATGTACCTGAACTGACATTAGCTGTTATACAGCGCTGCAGCACCAAAAATCCTTACCAGAAATAAAGTAAACATTGGCATGAGTGGCAGGTGAAAGTGTGTTGAGGGTGGATGGGCTAGTTACTAGGTGACATGGGCCTCTCTGGGGAAGCTCTATCACTTAAGCCAAAGCCCTCAGGCTCCAGCAACTCCACTTCCTCTCTGTCCACTTCTCCTCTTTCATCCTCCTCTCCTGTCACATCTGTCTTGCATAATAGCAGCCACATTCTGTGTCACATTAAAAAATCGTGTGATCCTGGCTTGTCTCTGCTCCAGTATGTTTTTGTTGTAGACTGCCATCACTTGAGACTTCAGATCATTCAAGGTGGATAGGAACAGGGTAGCCTCAGGCATAGTCCCAGTGTATGTCTCGAAGGCTGTTGCCATGTCAATTATGGTGTGGGACAATTTCTGGGTGGTCATCTTCTCCTGTGCAGTGTGCTCTGGCCTTTCAATCTCTTCACTAGAGATCCTCTCTTCCTCTGTTATGTCAACCACACCTGAGTCTAGGTCGTAGTGTCAAGTGTTGTCTTACAGCCATTTCGTCCACCTCTGTTATGTCTACGCAAGTGCATCTGATCGCACTCTAAATTCTAACTCCATTAAGTGAATAGTGAAACAGTAAAAAAAGTGGCACAAATAAAGGTTGAGGGGAAAAAAACACACACATTTACTTTATTGTTCTTTTGCGTGCACTCACCTGCCTGTTGAGAGGTCCTTTGTTCTTCCTTAGGGGTATGATGCAACATAATAGTAACGAACATTACCAGTTTTCATCACAATACTGCATATTCTTCCCCTGAATTGTTCTAACTAACACTTGGCTGGTTAACATTGGTTAACTCTAAAAACTAACTCCATTTGGAGAATATTGATACAGTACAAAACCATGACACAAATCAAGGTTGGGGGGAAATAAAACGCACATTTATTTTGTTGCTATTTTACGTGCACTCACCTGCTTGTTGAGAGGTCCCTTGTTCTTCCTTAGGGGTATAATGCAACATAACAGTAACCAATGTTACTGATTTTCATTACAATACCACATATTCTTCCCCTGAATTGTTCTAACTAACACTTGGTTGGTTAACTCTTAAAAACTAACTCCATTAGGTGGATACTGATACAGTAAAAAACTGTGGCAAAAATAAAAATTAAGGGAAAAAAAAACAGACACATTTACTTTAATGTTATTTTATGTGCACTCACCTGCTTGTTGAGAGGTGCCTTGTTTTTCCTGAGTGTCCTTATGGTGCTGTCAGGAGCCCCAGTCAGGTGACTATCTCAGGGGCTGTCAGCCCCTCCTCAATGAGCTGCAAAATCCTCTACTTCTCGGCTGCACAAAAAACACAATGGTGAAGGGGTCTGCAGTACCGCCGCTGTATCAATAGAGGGCAGGGTGGTAGCAAGATGGCCACCAACAAATGAACATCGGTATGCGTCTTCTGCTGAGTGTCGGCTGCCAGCTGGAAGGGGCGACAAAGATTGGGAGAAAATGACGAAGGTTGCGACATGTTGGAAACTTTTTTCTTTCGTGAAAAATGAAGCGTCGAAGTAAAATTCATCGAAATACGAGGACAGACTGTACACAGAAAGGAGGGGATGCGTTCCAGGCCCCCCTTGGACCCCCCCACCAAAACTTTATCCCTCCTAGTTTGAAGTATACTGTAAGTATGTAAGTACAGGACCTGTATACTGTACAGGACAATTGTACGGTACAATTCTTGGTCACAGTGCCGATGGTGGAAGCGGCAAGCCTTAAAGCCTGACCAATCTCAGAGACTCCCTGTCCCTCCTCGTGGCATCTAATAATTTCCAATTTCCTCTGCAGCGTTGGAGTACGGTGGTGCTGCTGCTTCTTCTCTGCAGGCTCCCCCGATGGTCTGGATGCTGCAGGGTGCTTGGGAGGCATGTCTAAACAGTAGGACAGGTGCAAGAGCTGCAAAAAATATCTTCACGAAGAGCGAAGCTGCCAGGAGGGACGCGGACTGAACTGAGACGCATGTGAAAAGTTTACCAGAAAGGGTTAGTTCGTTTCCTCGCCGCAAGCGAGCACGGCGCTGTGCAGCACGCCCATTTTGAATTTTTCGTATTTCCTTTCACGTTGCTCTTCATATCGTCGAGGCAGATAACCTTTCGTATACTGGAATTTGTCCTATATTCCTCACTTTTGTAACATCGATTTTTCGTATATCGGGTTTTCGTATACCGGGGATCCACTGTAATAAGGTACCATACCTTAAATTATTACCTGTAAATCATTTGAATTATTGGTATGTTATCAGTGAGGCATATAATATGGTAAATACTATATGTAGACTGTCATCTGTAGTAGCAGTTGGTATCATAGTATAACCAAGGTCGATGACCGATTTGTTTACAAATCGTACGTGCGGTGTCATGTTGACTTCTCTAATGCAACCAATAGACATCAGCTTGAACAAGCTGTTTATAGATCATGTGTGTGAAGAATGGAATAATTGGATGATAAATGCTGAAAAATCCTTTACAAAAGGTGGGGCTATGCGTGTGCCATCACTTGATGTGCTGTGTGATTTTATAATCAATTCATGGGATAAAGTGAAAGTAGAGACTGTAATAAAATCTTTCAAAAAGTGTGGTATATCTAATGCAATGGATGGCACAAGGATGATTTATTATGGGACACTGACGACGAAGCCGACAACAAAGCCGAAGCCGATTCATCGGATTCAGACTGGGACCCATATGACAACAGTGTAAACAGTGAGATTCAGGAAGTGCTAAGAGAGTTATAGGGTGGTATTTTGAGTAGAATTTTAAGGCTCCTGTTTTTGTACCTGGCCTATAAGACGACCCCTGGTTTTGGGGTGTTTTTTTTTATGATTCAAGAGTCGTCTTATCCACCGAGATACAGTAATCTTCCCACTATCTGACGTAATAGACCGATTTGTTTACAAATCGTACGTGCGGTGTCGTGCTGACTTCTCTAATGCAACCAATAGACATCAGCTTGAACAAGCCGTTTAAAGATCATGTGTGTGAAGAATGGAATAATTGGATGATAAATGCTGAAAAATCCTTTACAAAAGGTGGGGCTATGCATGTCCCATCACTTGATGTGCTGTGTGATTTTATAATCAATTCATGGGATAAAGTGAAAGTAGAGACTGTAATAAAATCTTTCAAAAAGTGTGGTATATCTAATGCAATGGATGGCACAAGGATGATTTATTATGGGACACTGACGACGAAGCCGACAACAAAGCCGAAGCCGACTCATCGGATTCAGACTAGGACCCATATGATGACAGTGTAAACAGTGAGATTCAGTGCTAAGAGAGTTATAGGGTGGTATTTTGAGTAGAATTTTAAGGCTCCTGTTTTTGTACCTGGCCTATAAGACGACCCCTGGTTTTGGTTTTTTTTTTTTTATGATTCAAGGGTCGTCTTATCCACCGAGATACAGTAATCTTCCCACTATCCGACGTAATAGAGCCAAAGGCATGACCGGAAAGTGGTCTTGTCCAGATAGTGGCCCTGAAGCTCCAGCAATGGTCATTCATTACCCTAACCTAACCTAAATCAGAAAACTACCTACCAACCTCCCAACCAGACATGCATAGCACTTATTTAAGTCTCCTTTCACATAAATAATGCACACAAATCATGAATTAACTGAATTTTAACCAAAAAATGATGATTTAGAGGTGAGTAAGGCATAGGTGCTCACAACTTGCCATCAAGTGTAAGTATCAGACATGGAAATCACTATGAAAATCACTCTATCTCACATCGTATGCATTAAATAATGGACACAAAGCATGAATTCATTGAATTTTAACCCCAAAATGATGATTTTGAGGTAAGTAAGGCATAGATGTTCATGAGTTGGCAGCTTAGTGTAAATAAGTATCGGACGTGGCAATCACTATGAAAATGATCATTTCTCAAATCTTATGCACTAAAATATGGGATACAAAGCATCAAATACATAAATTGTTACCAGAAAAGGAGTTAGGTATGGCAAACGTGTTCACTGTTCACAAACTGCACAGGACATTCTTAACCCTAACCTAACCTAACCTAAATCAGAAAACCACCTACCTACCTCCCTAATGGACATGCATAGCACTTATTTAAGACCCCATTCGTTTTGTTTCGTTTTGTTTTTGAAGGCTCCAACATGCTTGCATGTGTCGGCCTTGGTCACCCAATGGCGGCTCTCCATGCTGCTCGATCTCTGGCAGCCTCCCTATTCAGTCCCTTAACCCTTAAATCACATTTAATGACCTCGTCTCATGTCTTTCTCAGTCTACCCCTCCCAACCCCTCCCCCAATATTAACACTTCTCACCCTCTGTACCCAATTATCATCCCCCATCCTCTCCACATGTCCAAACCACCTCAGCCTACCTCTCCTCATCACAACACCAATACACTCCAGTCCCATCTTACCTCTCAACTCTTCTATCGTAAACCCAGCCCCCCCAGGCCTTGCACGCAGGGACGCACTGCACATCCACCTAATCATTGTCCTTTCTGTACGTTTAAACCTGCGAATATCTTCTTCCTTTACTGCCCAGGTCTCACTACCATACAGCATCACACTCCTAACACATGCTGCATACAAAGACCCCTTAGCACGTAAGGAGAGTCCTCTCAATATCAGGAGAGGCAACAGCTCCCTGAACTTCTTCCAACCACTTCTCACATAAATAATTGGCACAAAGCACGAATTAATCAAATTTTAACTCAAAAATGATGAATTTGAGGAGTAGACTGTAGCACCAGTCGAGCAGGGCAGTACTCCCAAGGAGGATGGAAAGCTGATGACAGAGAGAGCTGGAGCTCCCGTTTCATCAGCCCTCAGAACTTGTTCCTGACCATCCCCCTTTGCTGAACTTTTTCAGTGTCTCAGTAACACAGAGAGTAGACCAGCATGCTCTCCAATACAAGTTTCACTAACTGTCAACACCAAACTACATACACGCTTCACACTACACTTCCTTTTCAAATTTTTTTAAAAATGGCGACTGGAAATCGTGCCTCGGAGTCCCCGGGGGAGGGGGACCACAAATGCCCCCAACATCCGCCCCTCTCCCGGTGACGACTCTTGGAGCTGCCTGGAACCACTGTCTGACTCACTTCTTCTTCATTTCTGCAACATTCGCGGCCTTTCCTCTAACTTTCGCTCTGTTGAGCACCACCTTTTCTCCTCTAAACCTCACCTTCTCTTTCTCTCTGAGACTCACCTGTCTGAGACAACTGACAGCAAACCCTTTTCTGTATCCTCCTACTTTCTCTATTCTCATTTCCAAGCCAAAGGTGGCTGTTGTGTATATGCACGCAACGATCTATCTTGCTCTCGTGTTCCTGAACTTCATTCTTCTGAATTCTCTACTCTCTGGCATCGGCTCTCCTGTCATTCTCTGACTAAATATATCTGTGCTGTTTACTTATCTCCTAATTCTACTGACTATCCAAAATTCTCTGACTATCTTACTTCTACGATGGAACACATTCTATCCATTTCTCCTTTCTCTGAAATCTCCATTCTAGGAGATTTCAATGTTCACAACCGCCTTTGGCTCTCCTCTCCTTTCACTGATCCACCTGGTGAACAAGCCTACATCTTTTCTATCCTTAATGACCTACAGCAGCTTGTACAGCACCCTACCCGTGTCCCTGACCGCCTTGGAGAGAGTTCCAACATACTTGACTTTTTCCTAACAACTAATCCTTCTGCTTACAGTGTTAATCTTTTCTCTCCATTGGGCTCCTCTGATCATAACCTTATTACCTTAACCTGTCCTATCGCTCCGGTACAGCCTGTGGACCCTCCAAAGAAACGCCACCTGTGGTACTTTGGAGTTGTAGATTGGGAGGCCCTCAGGCAGTACTTCTTTGATTTTCCTTGGAATGATTATAGCTTCCATGGCCGGGAGCCGTCTGAGTATGCCCTGCGCATTACGGAGGTTATTCTCTCGGGCATGGAAGCATACATTCCTCTATCATATCCTCTGACTAATGCAAGAAAGCCTTGGTTTAATCACGCTTGTTCTAATGCTGTCTGCAACAGAGAGAGGGCCTTTAAAAGGTACCGGAGCCAACCCATCCCTGAATCACATCTTTTTTATATTTCTGCCCGGAATCGTGCTAAGTCTGTTCTTCGCTCTGCTAAAAATAATTTCATCCGTGCTAAATGTTCCCAGCTCTCCAACTAGAATTCTTCTCGCTCCTTTTGGCACCTTGCCAAAAACCTTTCTGACAACTTTACCTCATCATCCTTCCCACCTCTTTTCTACTCTGATGGCTCTGTAGCTATTTCTTCTACTGATAAAGCAGCTCTCTTCGCTCAGACTTTCTCCTCCAATTCTACCTTAGACCATTCCGGTGCTGTTCCTCCATCACTTCCTCCCTCAGACTTCCTCATGACTGGCATTAAAATTTCTTCAGCCGTGGCTCAGTGGGTTAGAGCGCTCTGCTCTGGCCGGAGGGTCGGAGGATCGAATCCACCCAAGGGTCATTGGTAGACATCAGGAAGGGCATCCGGTCATAAAATGCTACACGCTCCAATCCAAAAAGGCCGACGCATCCAAGCATGTTGCAGCCTTCAAAAACGAAACGAAACGAAACGATGTATTTTCTGCCATCACTGGCCTCAATATTAACAAGGCATATGGGCCTGATGGAGTCCCTCCTGTTGTCCTCAAAAACTGTGTTTCTGTGCTTACACCCTGCCAGGGTAAACTCTTTCGCCTTTGTCTCTCAACTTGTACCTTTCCTTCTTGCTAGAAGTTTGCTCTCATTCAGCCAGTCCCAAAGAAGGGTGGCCATTCCCAACCTTCTAACTATCGTCCAATTGCTTTAACATCCTGTGTCTCAAAAGTTTTCGAATGAGTTCTTAACAGAAAAATTTTAAAGCATCTTTTGTGTCACAACCTTCTTTCTGATCGTCAGTATGGGTTCTGTCAGGGACGCTCCACTGGCGATCTTCTCACCTACCT
>JAGKTI010033086.1:0-11755 GCA_018397915.1 Birgus latro | reverse complement strand
CCCCCCCCCTTCCCCTCACCAAAGCTATGTGTTCCAGTTTCTTTTGTTTGCGTTTACCTCCCCTCGCGTGTCCTTGCCTCCCCTGCCTCTCCCTTCCCTCTCCGACTCATACTTTCTGCTGCTACCCGCTCCTTGCAAGTCACACTGCATGGCCCACACACTGATTTTGGCACTTAGCACTTACTTCTAACATTTAACACTTACTTCTAACATTTCACACATACTTCTAACATTTAACCCTTACTTCTAACATTTCACACTTACTTCTAATATTTCACACTTACTTCCAACACTTTTTACATGCTTTTAACACCTCACACAAATTTCTGACACTTCGCAATAATTTCCAACACTTTACACAACTTCCAGCATCTCAAACTGATCTCCAACACTTTACACATACTTCCCACACTTCACACTTGCTTTTAACAGTATTACATTTCTAACACTTCACGCTTACTTCTAACATTTCACACCTACTTCTGCCACCTCACAGTATCTTCCACACACCGTGCTTCTCCAGTCACCGCCTATTCATCACACTATCTAGAAGTCATATTTCATACTCCTAATTTTTCACACTCACCGCAGCAAGCCAGCCAAGCCTCTCACCGCTCACACCACTTAGCCACACCTCAAACTACTCTCTCAGTTCACCTCTTGTAGTCTCGAACCCATGCGAGCTACACCAAGCCTCCCGCTGGTGCCCTCTGACCACACCAGGCGTCTCCATTAACCTTTTGAGAACGATGACGCGTATGTTTTATTCTTGTTTTATTCTTGGTACTCCCAGGCGATTTTGTTCAGGTGAGAGAGTTCCTGGTTGTAAAGGAGTTAATAAATAATACAAATAATCCCAAATCTGAAATGTCCCTCCTAAAATGAATATAATCGTCTGGTGGACGTGAAAAATAACACGGGAATGAAGTAAAAGCAGACATACTCACAAAAAGCCGTCCTCGTACTGAAGCGCCTAAAGTATGGTGCGCACTGGAGGCATTTTTTATTTTTTATTTTTTTCAGGCTAATACCAGACGATTTTGTTTACCTAAGAGCATTCACAGCAGTTAGTGTTCAAAGCTATTCAGAGCAGCTCATTAATCCCTATGGACGTACAGCTGGCCACACATGAACCTGGGCCAGTGTCAGTGTGAAGTGGAGGTCTAGCTACAAATTCCAACGTTTATGTATCACTGTCTGTCATATCAGCTAATACTGGACACCTCCGTTCCTTCATGTCAGTGTCACCAAAAACATAAGTATTTGTGTCAGGGTTGTCAGGTGTACCGAATGCTAGACCCCTGCCATACACTGATACTGTCGCAGGTTCATACGTTGCCAACTGTACTTAGACATTCCATTCAGACTGACACCACACAGATTAGGTAAGCTGAAGGAACAATTACAGTCCAAGCTTTGACCATTATTTCAGTTATTTCTTTCGCCGCTCTGGACGCTCACAAGTATTCTGTTCAGGTTATTTCCAGACGATTTTTGCTCACCTTTTTTTTTTTTTATGTGTCCGACTCTGGGCATAGGCTTCACAGCCTGCTATCAAGGCCCGGCAGTCCTCCTGCATACCATACACCTCTACATGTCACCACTTCGGCGCTAACACCCACCGTCCATATTGAATGCATGATAGGGCTGTCTCATGCAGGACTGGTGTATTGGTATTAGCGGGGGTATTTTTACGACATGTCGGCGGGTCTTCTGGTAGATCAGTAAAGCCTAATTTAATGAAATTCAAATCCTTAAACTGTTCCCTGCCCCAGCGTGGATTTGAACCTGGGTCCGTCGGGACTGCAGCCCCCCTCTCTACCGATCGAGCCCTGCAGAGATCGAATTAAAAGCCATCTTGATTATCCCTGACACTTACCTGTTCTGTTCAGGCTCACAGTGGACGATTTTGTTCAGCTGAGGGAAATTTTTAGCAGAGCTGTGAAAGGCTTAGTGAGACTGTTTGTAACCCTTCGACTAGGTATGGCCTCTCCCTGCTGAATAAAATTGTCAGGAATTAGTGAGAATAGTATACCCGAGTCTGAACACCGCAGTGGAAAGGTTAAGACGCCTGACGGATAGTGATGATAGATGGGTGTTAGCAGGATTGAATAAATAAGATGTCTAATTTTCGTTCGGTACATCAACCCCCCTCGAATACGGTTGACGTCCTCTTCAGTTTATTCTCTCTACTAACGAACGATTTTATTCATCCTAGGAATCGCCTCTCGGATTGGAGAGTTTGATCAAGGTTCCAGTAAATCAAACATCTCCAACAGGACAAAATCTATCCCATGCTGAATGAAGTGTCAGGAAATGGTAAGAGTGTATTTTAAAAAGTCATTCTCAAACCCTGCGGATTAAAACTAGCCTCAGACACCTCTTTCCGTTTTGTACTTCTCCAGCATGAGCAAAGGTAATTTCTAGCTGTTACTCTCCCTTTGAGGAAAAAAGATTCTGTATTGCGGTGGATCTCATACGGACTGATACAGTGCCATGTGTTTTCCTAAATGCATTCGGAACTGCCATCGTCAGCATCTCCTTCACCACAACAGTCACTGTCATCTTCATCATTTTCACTTTTGTCATTCCCACCATCTTCACTGTGGTCATCATCATAATCATCATCACAAGCATCGTCATTGTCGTCATCGCCATCTTCTTCCCTACCATCGTCCTCGGTGTCATCTCCATGGTTATTATTATAATTTTAATTTAAATTCAGGCCAGGTCGGAACTGTTGCAGCTTTCCAATAAACAGCCTGGGTATATTAATTCTCTCACCTGAACAATTCACG
Source organism: Birgus latro (assembly GCA_018397915.1). Taxonomy (NCBI): domain Eukaryota; kingdom Metazoa; phylum Arthropoda; class Malacostraca; order Decapoda; family Coenobitidae; genus Birgus; species Birgus latro. Next base: position 8,957 of record JAGKTI010033086.1, on the reverse strand, counting down.
ACACTATCATATCAAAGGTCGTATTCTTCTTGGGTAGGAGGCGTCGCAGCACCTCTTTCTAAGCGATTTCTAAGCGATGGCACCTCAGTATTTTATTTGTATGTCCTTTATTTCTTTTTAGTATGGCAATGGTTTCAAAAATAATATACAGGATGGTACATAAATAGCGCTCCAAGAAAAACCCACCTGGCGGTATGCTGTTACGGGGACGATTCAGTCTTTGAGCATGGGTGTGGCAGTGCGAGTCAGAAATGAGTAGTAGATGCAGCACAGACATTGATAAAGCTGACTGGGCCGTCCACACAACACACAAAAAGTCGTCTGGAAGAGTGAAAGAAGATCGTTATATATGAACTGTACTGCGTAACCGAATATTAACTTATCAAGAAATAAAGGGGCAAGGGAAAGGTGCTAGAAAGCCTCCTAAGATAGCGGAAATCCTACCCCAACACGCACACAGGCCTTTCCCAGCTTTCTCCTGTGTGACCCATCGGTTGCTAGTTTGTTCCATCCAGCCCGCCATATTTACCAACAAAGGCATCCTCCAGCTTTCTCTCCCCTCTCTCCCTTTGCTGCCAATTGTTCCGTCCCAAACACGCCATATTTTCCATTTTCAGACCTACATGTGGGCTCGCAGGCTATATAAAAAATTCTTGGCCGCATAAGATCATGTCAAGTTTACTCATACAGATCAAAAACACAGTACAAACTAGACTGAATATCTAGGTAAAAAAATAAAATAAATGCTATAAGGGGTCATAGGCATAACTTTCTTCGGCCAAACTTTCGAGTAGTATCGTTTGTTTATACTTTCATCTTCAATCATGCACCTGCCAAACACTTCACAGTCAAGCCAGGGGCATATTAAAGTAATAAGAGGCTATCAAGCAAGGTACGGTAATTCCTGATAATAATTCACTGCTATAGAAACTCGTTGTGTATAAAATAATTAACCCTTTCAGTACGATTTCACTTTTGCAACCACCTGACGATTTTATTCAACTTACGTGTGCCTATTCGAACTAAATATGTTACTGACAGCAATCCTTCCCCAGCTCAGCAGAATCATTTGGTTGTAGCCTAATAAATCTATTCTCTGTGGTGACGTATTATTCTAGTTTAGCCTTGGGACCTCCAGACTATTTCAACTTAGGAAAGACCTCGCGTACTGATGTGGCTGACGAAGGCTATACATAATTTCACTGAGACAAATTACTCCTTAAAAGAGTGAAATCGTCCAGTGACAGCAAGTGTACAATACAAAAGACTTTCCCGGTCTGGGCAGGTCAATATTAAAAATACATCTCCGTCTCATTCCTCTCACACCATCTCCAAGGCGCGCAAAAAATATCCAATTCTAATACCACAAAGCCCTTCACTTCATATATGGTGCAGGAATTAAATAACAATAATAATTGTCAGGTTCCAAGAAAAATGTATGTGTAAGACGCATTCGTTGACTACAAATTTCCGCCTTCTCGAATGCGCACATGACGTCACTCTGTTTACGTATGCCTTGTTGCGCTCGGTAAGTCCTGCTACATTCACGTCCCCACATCACATCTTATATTATCTGTGAAAACATTGGAACCTCCTGCTTTCTCTGTATTTGCATCTGGAGGGATGGAAGGGTACAGGACGTGATGACAATGATGCAGCTGTAGAAGGAGGAGAAAAAGACGGGATTAATAGGGAATTGTGGGTAGATGGGTGAAGAAGAAATAGGAGGGGAAGAAGAATGCAGATGGAATGAAGTAAGAGAAGGTGAAAAAGAAAGAAGTGGAAACGAAGTCCATTAGACGAGGAGGAAGGTAGAGGAGCTGGCCAAACGGGGACGGAGGAGGAAGGAGAGGAGTGACTGGAAAAGCAAATGGTGAAAAGACGAAAAAAAAAAGATAGCAGAAATGGTAACGAAGGGATGGGAAGGGGTGAGAGAAAGCCCCGTGCAGTAATGGTGATGATGCAACACGTTTCTGTCTGACTGTCTGTGTGTCTCGCCTTTCATTGCTTTTACTTTCATTCCGAGTTTTGTGCTCGCGAATGCTTTCACTCTTTCCCAGCTTGCAAATCCCTCAGAGATTTATTTTCACCCTGTTGCTTTCAGTGTTGCGGATGTTATTCCTACCTTTACTTTCATTATTACAAGTGTTGTGTCAGAATGTTGCTTTTGCTCTCACCCTTTTGCTTTTATTTTTTTCATGAAGTACGAGTACTATCTTGGTGTGGGTCCTTCACCAGCTCCTACCTGCAACATCCCTCAGAACTATTGCTTTCATACATGCAAGTATCAGGCCAGAATTTTGTCTGCTTTCTTTAGCTTACAACGTCGTTCACAATCTTGTCTTCGTTTTCCCTTTACTCTTTCCTAGCTTGAAACTGAAGTTACATTTACATATATCCATACTGCCATGTGTATACTACTCCCAGTTTAAGGACTCAGTTTTCATTAACGTCGTATCGTTGGTGAGCTGCTTACCAATTACATGCGCTTTAAAATTTTCCATAATTATAATATAGCCTTCAAGTTAGATTTTTTCATTGCTAATAACAATTAACACGCCTCGTAACGAAAAGGTTGGTAGATACAGCTTCCCCAGTTCGAAAAGCCTCTATCAAGCATGAGAAAAATCGTCCAGAGGTCAGAAGAAATATATGAAAGAGTCTGGTGGTGAAGGTGTTGGTAATGACGGCTTCCACCGACACGGGAAAGTATTGTTGGCACGACCAGCACGGTGTTGGCCCTTCACCACCAGGCCTCTCCCATCACATGAACTGCATCGACTCAAGGCAGCAAGAATTATAAAGAAAAAGTCATCTACGGAAGAATTAACTTATTAAAAAAAAAAAAAAATAGCATTCAGTAGGCAAGTAGAGATGGTTTCTGACCCCTTCAGTAGGCTACTAAAGATCTTTTCTGTACTGGAACAAATCGACTGACGGCAGTAAAATAAGATGAAACTGGCATCACAGTGCTGAAGGGACCCTATAGCTAATCCCTATGCCGAATACAATCGCACGGAAATAACAAAAATGAAACAGGAAAAAGTCATGTTTCTGACGAAGGGTCATGGAGATAGCCTTTCACTGTTTCGCTAAATTTCCACACAACAGGGGAAAACCGTCAGGCAGAAGTAACACTAAAATAACAAAAGCTGTCATCGTTCCATCGTTCTGAGGTAGGTTAATGATGGGTGGTTCTAACCCTCTCATTACGGGACGGTTGAAGGAATAAAATGATGTAAAAGACGTCATTCTACTGAAGGGGTAAATGAAAATAGCTTCTACCGTTTGCACTACAATAACACCCCTTAAGTTAGGATAAAAATTTTTGACGGAGGCAAGAGATAAATAGATTTGGCGTCATCGTACTGAAGGGGTTAGTGGGTTTCTTTCCGGGTGAGATGAAGAGATATGACTGAAGGGGAACAGAGGAGAGGAGGACCGAGAACGAGGTGGTTGGAACAAGTAGGTGTAACATGATGGAGTAGTGGGCGGGTTGGGGTGGCAAGAGGGAGTGGTGGTGGTGGAGGGGCTTGATGGCGTTTTGGTTGCGGCCACCCTGGATGAACACTGGGATTGGATGTCTGGCAATAAATAGATAAGTGAACACAAATAAACAGATATACAAAGGGCGTGAGAGTATATAAACAAACATGAATAAATAAATTCATGAATAAACAGTACAGAAACAGAGATAACAGAGAAACACACACACGTAAATTACACCATAGATCATTATCTTGACTGAATCTGAGAGGCCCTTGCATTCCCCACCCTCCTCCACCTCCGCAGTTCATCTGATTTCGATTTGGCTCGGTTTCCTTTGACTCGGTTCGGTCTGAGTCGCCTTGGATAAGTTCGGCTCATTTAGGAGGTCGACTGGAGAGCAAGATAGCTTTTAGTATCGACTTCCCAATTTTTGCTTGCTCTTTGTTCTTGCGTGACGCTTGTTTTTCAATACCTTTGGTAGAAAATGTCTTATTTGTTTTTGTTTTTGCCACCTCTAAATGTTTTTTATTTAGCATATTGTAGATAGGCCTAGCTCATAAAGAGAGGGTTAATTTCCAAAGTTCATGCAATATCAGCTTCGCTTTTCCATACAATTATTACTATTAGTGCTTTGTTTATTGTCCTTGTCTTATGGTCCTGTGTAGTGATATCTTAGACAGGAGATGCTGCGCAGAGATCAGCCGACATACTGAAATCACTTTCTTTTGTTTGTTTGTCAGTCTGTTTGTCCTTTACTGTCTGTCTGCCTCTCTCTTTCTTCCTTTCTCTCTCTCTCTCTCTCTCTCTCTCCAGGTAACAAGGGTCCCCAGCACCTCACCCTTTCCAGTTTATTTCTATATGTGTCACGCTAATTATGGTATTTATTGGTATTTATGTAACCTGTGTTGATGTAAACATGCCATACCAAGTGAATCCTTAAGAAAGAGGTGTCAGAAAACCTCCTAAGCAGTCTCTTCTTATCGCTTATGTTCCTCTTCAGCCAGGAGTTAAACTGGGAACATGGATGTGACCTCGACTGTTGCCTGTAGCATTCTAGTGTGATTTGTCACAAACTGATTATCTGTCTTAAGACCTTCGTGCAGTCGATTGGCAAAATGCTAAGATATCTTGTTCTTCGGTCTCATCTCCCTATCTTCTTCAGGTGTTGGCAGTGGTGTCTGGTGTAAGCGCGGAGACGCAGACCTACGGCGCACCCAGCTTCTCAGGTGGTGCCGGAGGGTTTACTGGAGGCGGCGGCGGAGGTTTTATCTCAGGTGGAGGCGGTGGAGGGTTTATCTCTGGCGGGGGCGGAGGAGGTTTCATTGGCGGCGGTGGCGGCGGGTTCGGTGGCGGGTTTGGAGGCGGATGTGGCGGCGGGCAGGTGCACCATGTTGACGGGTCCTGCGTGACGCCACAGGTAACCCGAAACCTGTACGTGTACCGCGCCCCGGCCGTGGCACCCATCGTGGGACCGCGACCCAGCGTTCCTGCACCACGACTGGAACACAACATCGTGTTCATCCACACGCCAGAGAACTTGTTCAACCAGGAGCCAGTAGTTATACCACCACCACTGCAGAAGAACGTGGTGTACGTGCTTAATAAGAGAACACAGCAAGACCAACAGGTGCTGCACGTACCCGCACCGGAGCACCAGGCGCCAGAGATCTTCTTTGTCAACTACGCTGATGGTGAGAACCCACAGCTGCCCACCGGTGGCGACCTGCAGTCCGCCCTCAGCAAGGCATCCCAGGGCAGCGGTGAGGTGCTGGGCGACGGCGGCCTCGTTGGCGGCGGCGGCGGAATCATTGGTGGTGGAGGTGGTATTATTGGTGGTGGAGGTGGTGCTATTGGCGGCGGTGGAATTGCTATCGGCGGCGGGTACACTCCCCCCGACACACTCTACCGCACACCCTAAGCTTGTAGTCTCGGTGGTTAAAGAAGCTCCCAGTCATCTCTTCCTTACCGATTTATTTTTGGATACGGCTGGCCTAAAATAGTTACGTACAGAATATTGTGATATTAGAATAATTCAAGTATCACAGAGGAGGACAGCAAGATGTAATAAGTAAAATAAGTCGCTTAGGAAGAGGTGTTACGGAGCTTCCTTAATCGACGAGAATATGGGCCCTAGTCACCCCACCCCACTCCACGCCTACTCCACACACACACGCACACACACATATGCACATTGTTTACAGTTTTATACTGGGTATGGTTTGATAAATGGGTGTAATGTTTTTGTTTATGCATTGTTTTTACTGTGATAAATAGACCTGATATTTTTGCTTTGTATTGGATTTCCTTTAATAAATGGACCGAATGTTTTGTTTGTAATTTTCTTTTAATAGTTGAACCTTATGATTTTTGTTTTATTTTTCATACACAGACCTGGTGCCTTTTTAAAATCTGTACTGGTGAATGCCTATGAGCTGTGCGGATGAATACACACATAGCCTCTGAGTACTCTGCTATATTCTTACACTTTACTGTTTCTTCTGTTCCTATTTCTGGATCCTGCCCACCCCATTTGCAGTAGTGAAAATGAGGTCAGGATAGTCATGACGACGATGTTGATAATGTTTTGCTTTATTCTCTTCGTTTCCTAAGACTTGCTGAACACGATGACTTATGAAGAGAGTGATGTTTGTAAGTTACATTTATAAAGTGGTTAATGTCCAGCGTACTGAGGGAACAAATTTATAAATGGAATTAAGGCATCTGTCCCCCACACACTCCCTCACTCTCTTCACCAACTCATCCTCGCATTATTCCTTAGTCTGCCTCTTCTTCCTCCAACAACCTCGCTTGCTCGCACACACACACACACACACACACACACACACACACACACACACACACACACACACACACACACACACACACGCAGTCCTTCACAATCCCTATCGTTTCATCCACTTATTACTTCTATCCAGATTCACAGTACCACAAAATGTTAAAGAGCAAAAATTACGCCAACATACATAAATGAACGATGATGGCTACGGTGCGTGTAACTTACATGGAGAGATGAAGATGAAGGGATTGGTGAAGCCTATGGTGCAGCTGGTTGACGGCAGGTAAAACGTAAACTGCTACACTGAGATGATTGGGTCATTTGGAGCGAATGGGGAGAGATCGACTAGGAGAGTATCTGAGAACGGAGTCAATGGGAGGAGAAGAGGACGACTGAAAAAGAGATAGAGAAATGCTGTTTGAGAGTATGTAAGAGAGTGTGATGAGCCAGGCTTTTGAAACGGGGTTGTTACTGAGTTTGAACAGACATACTTGGGGAACCTCCTGTCGGTATTCTTTTATTTAGGGACCCTCATGTCGTGCGGAGTTGTTGGTCTGCTCTGTGGCTTTATCTCATCAGCAGCAACAACTTAATATTGCCTCGTCAGAAATCGAGAAATAATTGATATATAGCTGTCAAAGGGAGGGAAGAGAAAATTCTTTCTGGGAAACCATGCTTACTCCAATTTTTTATTAGGTTCTTTCACGCCCAGGTTACTCTGGTTAGATTCAGGTCAGGTTAGTTTATTAGATTTTTTTTTTTTAAACATTGACAGTAACCTGCTACACAGACAGCCGCCATTTTGCACCTGTATTTTCCTATTTTCTTGCTGATAGTTATACCTTTATAACTGAAATTCGCAAAAAAAAAAAAAAAATCGCCATAAAAGAGTTCCCCTAATATGACTAAACACGACAAACTGACCTTGGTTTTACCTGACAAGACAAGAAGGCCCGAAAGCAAAAGGTTGCCCTTTTGTCGTCATCCTTCGAAGCAGGATTGGATCAAATACTTTTTTTTAGAGGTCAGATACAAATACTTTTCAAGGTATGATACAAAAATACAAATACAAATACTTTTATTCCCAAATTCAAAATAGCAATTACAGATAGAATTACCTACATATCAGAATTACATTTTATCATTATTAATGGCATGGCATTTAAATTCAAAACAAGCGGGAAGAAATGCGCAACAGAACGTTCAACGTTGCCGCTTGGAGATAACAGGAGCGGCTAGTGAAAAATAAAACAAATTAACAAAAAATAAAACAAAATTACGTGTTTTCGCCTTCACAAATTGCCTGTAACAACACATAAAACAATATGAAGAAATACAAATATAAATACAAAACAGTTTTTTTCTGGGTGCCATAATACAATTGCAAATACAAATACATTGAAAATGAATTTAAATACAGCTCAGATACAAATACAGTTGTTTTTGATCCACCCCTGCTTCGAAGGATACTGTATCGGTCGTAGACAGATAAATTGGTAGATAGACAGACAGATAGACAGACAGACAGATAAATAAATAGACAGATAAACAGACAAATAGATAAACAGACAGGGCACACTTCTTCCCTCCTGTATCCCTCAGTCTAACTTCTCTCTCGCTCCACATGGCCTCAGCAACCCATCATATGCAGGGAATGCGGATAGACATTCCTGAAACTCACCGTGAAGCCGTAAATTGAATGTGCGGCAGCGAAAGAGAAAGTTCTCTCCCCCCCTCCCTCCCTCCGAAGACGCTTGTTTACAAAGGTGAATTGTTTGGAAGCCACTCTTCCTCCTGCCTGGTAGCTGGGGTGCTGGGATGAGAGGCAAAGGCCGGTGGGAGAAAATGTAAATACTGTGGGGAAGGAGAAAGGAAAGGGAGCTGAATTTGTGCGTACTTGGGGAAAGTGAGGGTGACTGAGACGAAATATAAATTATTCTTATTCTTATTACTTCTTCTACTGCAACTGCAGCTGCTGTTGCTGCTGCTGCTGGTGCTGCTACTACTACTACTACTACTACTACTATTATTATTATTATTTTTATTATGTTACAGGTGGAGGTACCCACCATAATTTTACTCGATGTGCTGCTACCTACAGATGACTCGAAACTGAGTGACAAACCAAATTGTTTCCTGCAACCAGGAAGGTTTTTACAACATGAGGTGGTAACCATGCCAAAGAGACGCTTGCTGATGTTCTGTGCTATAGTACCCCGACCGAATGAGGTCCGTAAGTTTTCATGCTATGGGTGGTTGAGGTTAACTGCTCACATAAGTCTACGAAGAGGCAAGCGAGGCTGGTTACCCTCCCCTTATGTAAGTGGTCAATATCCGGGACGCCTAGATCATGATGGGACATACGAGTAAAAGGATTTCATGATAGAACGCAACAGTTATAATAATAATACTGATAATAATAATAATAGTAGTAGTAGCAGCAACAGCAGCAGCAGCAACAGCAGCTGCAGTTGCAGTAGAAGAAGTAATAAGAATAAGAATAATTTATATTTCGTCTCAGTCACCCTCACTTTCCCCAAGTACGCACAAATTCAGCTCCCTTTCCTTTCTCCTTCCCCACAGTATTTACATTTTCTCCCACCGGCCTTTGCCTCTCATCCCAGCACCCCAGCTACCAGGCAGGAGGAAGAGTGGCTTCCAAACAATTCAC